>RPFO01000079.1:5986933-6159190 GCA_009746045.1 Mesostigma viride | reverse complement strand
CGTGCAGCTTGCCCAGTTTGCTACGCGCTGGCACACGTTTTCAGTGAATTTTGGGCTCCAGATTTAAATGCAACGTGCGGTTTGAGGCAGGGGAAAACATGCGTGGACGATAGGAATTATAGCACCGGCGGGCTTCAAAGTGCCGGACGGCAGGCGGTACCACCATTCCGTGGCAGCTTGGCCCAGTTTGCTACCGGCTGGCACACGTTTTCAGTGAATTTTGGGCTCCAGATTTAAATGCAACGTGCGGTTTGAGGCAGGGGAAAACATGCGTGGACGATAGGAATTATAGCACCGGCGGGCTTCAAAGTGCCGGACGGCAGGCGGTACCCCATTCCGTGGCAGCTTGGCCCAGTTTGCTACCGGCTGGCACACGTTTTTCAGTGAATTTTGGGCTCCAGATTTAAATGCAACGTGCGGTTTGAGGCAGGGGAAAACATGCGTGGACGATAGGAATTATAGCACCGGCGGGCTTCAAAAGTGCCGGACGGCAGGCGGTACCACCATTCCGTGGCAGCTTGGCCCAGTTTGCTACCGCTGGCACACGTTTTCAGTGAATTTTGGGCTCCAGATTTAAATGCAACGTGCGGTTTGAGGCAGGGGAAAACATGCGTGGACGATAGGAATTATAGCACCGGCGGGCTTCAAGTGCCGGACGGCAGGCGGTACCACCATTCCGTGGCAGCTTGGCCCAGTTTGCTACCGCTGGCACACGTTTTCAGTGAATTTTGGGCTCCAGATTTAAATGCAACGTGCGGTTTGAGGCAGGGAAAACATGCGTGGACGATAGGAATTATAGCACCGGCGGGCTTCAAAGTGCCGGACGGCAGGGGTACCCACCATTCCGTGGCAGCTTGGCCCAGTTTGCTACCGGCTGCACACCGTTTTCAGTGATTTTGGGCTCCAGATTTAAATGCAACGTGCGGTTTGAGGCAGGGGAAAACATGCGTGGACGATAGGAATTATAGCACCGGCGGGCTTCAAGTGCCGGACGGCAGGCGGTCCACCATTCCGTGGCAGCTTGGCCCAGTTTGCTACCGGCTGGCACACGTTTTCAGTGAATTTTGGGCTCCAGATTTAAATGCAACGTGCGGTTTGAGGCAGGGGAAAACATGCGTGGACGATAGGAATTATAGCACCGGCGGGCTTCAAAGTGCCGGACGGCAGGCGGTACCACCATTCCGTGGCAGTTCTTGGCCCAGTTTGCTACGGCTGGCACACGTTTTCAGTGAATTTTGGGCTCCAGATTTAAATGCAACGTGCGGTTTGAGGCAGGGGAAAACATGCGTGGACGATAGGAATTATAGCACCGGCGGGCTTCAAAAGTGCCGGACGGCAGGCGGTACCACCATTCCGTGGCAGCTTGGCCCAGTTTGCTACCGGCTGGCACACGTTTTCAGTGAATTTTGGGCTCCAGATTTAAATGCAACGTGCGGTTTGAGGCAGGGGAAAACATGCGTGGACGATAGGAATTATAGCACCGGCGGGCTTCAAAGTGCCGGACGGCAGGCGGTACCACCATTCCGTGGCAGCTTGGCCAGTTTGCTACCGGCTGGCACACGTTTTCAGTGAATTTTGGGCTCCAGATTTAAATGCAACGTGCGGTTTGAGGCAGGGGAAAACATGCGTGGACGATAGGAATTATAGCACCGGCGGGCTTTCAAAGTGCCGGACGGCAGGCGGTACCAACCATTCCGTGGCAGCTTGGCCCAGATTTGCTACCGGCTGGCACACGTTTTCAGTGATTTTGGGCTCCAAGATTTAAATGCAACGTGCGGTTTGAGGCAGGGGAAACATGCGTGGACGATAGGAATTATAGCACCGGCGGGCTTCAAGTGCCGGACGGCAGGCGGTACCACCATTCCGTGGCAGCTTGGCCCAGTTGTCACGTCCGTGATCATTTAACTCCGTGCACTCAAGAAGTTCCGGTGCCCTCGTAATCGGAATCGTTACGGACGTTTGGTTGGTTTCCGATTCAGTAGGCGCCGCAGGCTTTGTTCCTGGGCGGTGTGGGCGCCGCGCCGGAAAGGCCTGAATTCTAGAGTGACAGTCCTAGGTGACCTGCTTAGGTTCAGGCGCAGACTTTGGGGCGAAAGCCTTGGTGGCTTGCGCAATATCCCCGGTCGGACATTGGCAGTTATGAATCTTTGTATTGTCAGACGAATGGATTGTTTCAGTCCTCTGACAGCTAGATAACCGCAGATCCGTGTGTGCGGTGTGCTGGCTCCGCACGTGTTGTCGAACAGCTTGCTCTGCATTTGCTGCCAGTCTACTGCCGTCAGGACGGCTTTGCTGGCAAATGCACATGCGCATGGATGCCGGGATTTGGAGGTATTTAGGAGCAGCGCGCGGCCATCGTGGTCGTTGTTCGCTGCTCGTCTCTCCCTCACACTAGTTTGTTGTCTTCATGGGTTAAAACTTCTGAACAGTCCGGACAGCCCGTGGTGGTTGCATGTCGTTGCCATCGATGGTTGATAAGATTGACAATGGGTTTGATCCGGTTGGGATGTTGTTGGCATTGTGGACGGAACTTCTGGGGCGCTGACTCCGGGAACAGTCCGGAAAGGCCGGTTCGTCGTTGGCCAGTGTGCGTAACTGGGCATGAGCGCAGAGTCCACATAACAGTTTGAATAGATTATGACGTAAGTAACACTGGTTGCGCCACAGTGGCGTCATGGTCGGTCTGTGGTGATTTCGATGGGTTCTCAAAGGATATGTGTTACTTCTTTACAGTTGCCAGCACACTCGGCATTCATTGTAATTTTGTCAAATGTTATGAATGATGGTTTGGGCATTGCTTTCATCATAAAGCATTATTGCAATCTTCATAATATATAATATCGGCTGGCTTGCGCTGCCTGTCATGAAGGTGGTGGGTCCGTCAAGGACCACAAGCTTACTTTTGCGGTCGGCGAATTGCCTGTACCTGTTGAAGTCTCAAAAACTCGTGTGGAGATGGCTGCCGTTCTGGCATCGGGGGTTAAGCGCCAAGCCCGATTTGCCATGACCGTTGTTGCTGATGCTGAGGGGGAGGAAATTGAAAAGGTCGTGGAAAGGGTCGTCCTGGCCTCTGCTTTGGTGGAGAGAGCAAGGAATGCATGCGACTAGGTGTTTTTGGTCGCCAACGGCCGTTGGACTTGCAAAATGTCCTGTGAGCTGAGTCCGTTTCTTAACTTGCCATGGACGTCGGTTGTGCAGGGGCAGGGTGTAGGATGGAGTGCGGAAAAGAAGGAAAGGAAGGGGGGAGACTACAAAGGAAAACCTGATAGAGATTGTGGAGGCCGAACTGGAAGACCTGCCCGATCTGGTTCTCGAAGAGGACGGGCAATTGCACGCTGAACGTCTTGATGGCGTGGGCATGATGATGTCGGAGGTTGATGGGTATGGTGGAATTGCTAAAGGTGTATTGCGTAAATTGAGGCGTGAGGAGGATGTGGGGACTCCGGCTCATGTTTTGGTCAGTTTTATGAACGACAATTGGGGTCGAATGCAACCCACTAAAGATGGGGAGGATGTTGACTAGAATGTGATTTTAGGATGAATGTAAATTTATTTAATAAAGAAGAATCATTTGGAAAAAATCGCCTGATGGTGTCAAGTTTTGTGCGTCTAAGGCCAACGGCCGTTGGGATGTGTGGAATTTAACAGGGCCAACGGCCGTTGACCCTGCTGAATGCGTGCGTTTGCGGGTGGTGTAAAAAATATCGATGTGCACAGATGGACCCATTCGATGCGAACATCCGGATTGTCAATGGGAAGGAATGCCGACGGACAGCGAGTGGTTCTGTCCCAAGCATTCTGACGTATGGGGGGCGTTGTTTGCCGAAATCGAGAGCGGGCTGATGACGATTGACCGTCACATCGTGACGAAAAAGTGGAAGCCTTGGCCCAACAACATGGTTTTGGTCTTGTACTATGTTGACAAGAAGCCTCGATTCATGCTGCGTGATGCAGAGTGGGTGATAGAGGAGGTGGGACAGATGCGACCTGGAGAGGGGATAGGCGGAGAGGACAAGCCGCCAAGGCATGTGTGGGCTTACATGGGAGACCATCCCGACTGTCCAACGGCCAAAGTGTGGCATGATATGGGAAGGGACATGGCCACGGAGTCCGCGTATGAGTGCGCGCGACTCGTGACAGCGCTCTTGAAGGGGGAGGTGAAAGACCTGATGCGCAAGGGGGGGTTGGTAGAGCAGATTAGACAGCAGATTAGACGTGTGTGTGATTTTGATGAGGAGATTGATGAGAAGCCGGCAAAGAGGGGCAGGATGGACAGAATTGCTCAGTAAGAAAGAGAGGGAGAAAATATGATTTGATTAATCTGATGCGTGTAATTGAAACTAATTTATTTTGTCTCATAAAACTTCTTTGAACGGACCTTCTTTGAACCAACAATTATTGCACAACAAGACTAGATTGAGAATTGTGTGAGAAAGACGCCAGAGGGGGTTCTGACGGTCCTCATTGCCCCTGTTATACAATGGCTGCTGTATGGGACTCATGGCAATTGCGCAGATGGCAACGAAATGCAAAATCTGTACGGAGCCCGTAAGGGTCGAGGGACTGTGCGCGGAACATTACAAGTTCCTGCAAGCGCACGACCTCGAGTACCAAATGCCAAGGATCCATACGGGGGGTGTGGATTTCTTAGATGTGATAGACCACTGGAGGGATTGGATGTGTATTGCAAGACACATCTACCTTTTGCCGAGAAGTTGGAGGACGTGTGCGCTCGTGGGATCGCATACGTAGCAAGTTTGCAGATGTTGATGGGGAAGACCGGAATGACACGCTCGGTCCTCCACTTCACGGCAACGCACACTGGGGAACGGAAAGTTGAGCTGGTGCGCCTCGACAGGCAGGGACTCGAGATTTTTGCAGAGGGGGACAGCGCGTACGGGTTTGCTCATGGGCTTAACGTTACCATGGGGGATTCCTTGCAGGGTGTGGCGCGTGAATGCGCGTACACCTTGATGACGAATAATGGATTTGTGGAAGCACAAAGACTGCACAAGGATATTTTGGAGGCTCTTCTTGCCGCAGAGCCGGTGGGACTGCCGACGAGGCCTGAGGAGCGGGACCGTTTGATCAGGATGGTGGTGAAGGCGGATATAGATGCAGATGTGGAGGCCGCAAAGGCGAAGGCAGAGGAAGCGCGTCGTGCAAAGGAGGAATCGGATCAAGAACTGTTGGAGAAGATGCAGAGCTCCAACAAAATTTTGCATCGTTTGGGGATGGCGGACGTCGCTTATGCATGCGAGTCCGGGAAGGGGAAGAAACAAAAGAGGAAAAGATAATAATGGGAATGGTCGCCCACTGTTCTTGTCACAGAAATGCTTTTGTTAATGCTGGCGAACTTGGGACGGTCTTCCGTATTTCAACATTTCCTTGCCTTTAAAATTGATTGATGGGTAAATAATAATACTGAGCAAGCCTTCCATTTTATGTGTCTGTGGTCATACAATTTCGTTATTGTTTCAACCCTTGCAACGAGGTTTTTCTTGTCCCATGCATGTAAGTCTCAACCTTGGTGTCATGGAACTGCTTGTCTTTGCATATTACAACCCATTAATGCTCGGATTGCATCATCATGTTCCACCAAGGGAATAAATGAAGTAGCTATTGAAGCTTGCGTTGGAGAAATCCCCAAATAATCGACTTCTTCTGCTTTACTACTAAATTCTGGTTTATATCGCACATGAACATAATTATTTTCAACACTAGAGTAACAAGAAAGTAATAAATATTCTGGGGCGAATTTAAATTGATCTTGTTGATGTGGAGGTATAAAAATAGGTATTTCACTTTTAATTACTTGATTTTTTTGTAATGTATAAAAAGGACAAGAAAATATTCATTTACTTTACTATGCGTAGCTAAAGATCCAATTAAACCGGTATTCGGCCCTTCTGGCGTTTGTATAGGACCATAATGACTAGGATGTATATCATGTAACGTGCGTGTTTGCAAGTTGGCCGTTGACACTCTACGACGGAGCCAATTTTCGGAAGAACCTGCCTCATTTATGAATGCATCGACTGTGTGCATAAATTGTGATCATTGAATTGAACAAAAAAATTCTCTTATTGCCCCAATCATGGCTATTCTCTTAATGCCCTATCATGGCTATTTGTTTGTGTATGTTTTGCCCATGTTATTACATTAATGGCATGATGTTGTGGATTGCTCTATCTATGATGGTTGTTCGTTTGTGTATGCTTTGCCCATGTTGTTACAGTAATGGCATGATGTTGTGGATTGCTAGCTCAATCTATGATGGTTGTTCGTTTGTGTATGCTTTGCCCATGTTGTTACAGTAATGGCATAATGTTGTGGATTGCTAGCTCAATCTATGATGGTTGTTCGTTTGTGTATGCTTTGCCCATGTTGTTACAGTAATGGCATGATTTTCTGGATTGTTAGCTCAATCTATGATGGTTGTTCGTTTGTGTATGCTTTGCCCATGTTGTTACAGTAATGGCATGATTTTGTGGATTGCTCAACCTATGAGGGTTTGGTTGTTTGTGTATGTTTTGCGCGCAGATCACAATGGATTGCACCATCTGCCGCAGCAAGCGAAGCCCCCTTACTGGTTCCAAGATCTTATCCTGGATGCCAAGCAGGCTGGCGAAGGGTATCCCAGTACGTACTTTGAAACTTGATGCCGCAAAACAACTACAACTTCGTTTTAACCCTTTAGCCGTTTTGAGTGATATTTACAGCGGACATTACATTTTTGTTGCTACGGGATGAGAATTGAGCTTTGTAATGCTAGCAGGTGTCACAAACCAAACTGTCCGCTATTTGTAGTGGGCATTTATTGTTAGAGCTTGCAGCTGGGTCCCTGCTCCTCCACATGCAACCTTGGTGTTCATGAGCCCTTTACTAGCTTCCTTTCTGTCAGGGGGTGCTATATTTGGCACCCATAGGACATTGCAATATGACCAATGACATGACCCCCAAGGTGGTGAATATATGTGTGTGCTTGTGTCCTATAATGGACCATAACTAACTATTAGGTTGGTTTGTGGACATTATCATGGAAAGTGACCATTGCCCGGTTTTTATAGCGGGCAGTTGGACACGGTTTTAAGGGTTGACCTATTAGCTTTGTCAGGTGTGTGTGCTGCACCGCACCGCTTGCTAACATATTCGGCGGATTTCTTCTTTGTCGTCTGCGTGTCACAGCGTGCTTGTACGCACAACCACCCGCGTTCCCCGCCGGCGCCCCCGCCGCCGGGCTCTCCGCCGCCACCGGTGTTGCCCCCTCCCGCCGCCGGCCCTTCCGCGCCGTCGGAAGCTGCAGCGGCAGCACAGCAAATGCCCCCTCCCCCCGCACCATCGTCGGGGCAAGAGGCGCGCGGCGCTCATGCAGCAAAGGCGGCGAAGGAGCGGAGGAAATCGGCGGCTTCTGGGTCATCGGGTTCCGATGCCGCGACGGCAGCAACTGGAAAAGCAACCCACCAGACACTGCCAGCTGCCCGGGTAGGTGTTACGCACAAAGATGTGATTTTCTTGCGCCATCCTTGTCCTTGTCCTTGTCCTTGTCCTTGTCCTTGTCCTTGTCCTTGTCCTTGTCCTTGTCCTTGTCCTTGTCCTTGTCCTTGTCCTTGTCCTTGTCCTTGTCCTTGTCCTTGTCCTTGTCCTTGTCCTTGTCCTTGTGCCTTGTCCTTGTCCTTGTCCTTGTCCTTGTCCTTGTCCTTGTCCTTGTCCTTGTCCTTGTCCTTGTCCTTGTCCTTGTCCTTGTCCTTGTCCTTGTCCTTGTCCTTGTCCTTGTCCTTGTCCTTGTCCTTGTCCTTGTCCTTGTCCTTGTCCTTGTCCTTGTCCTTGTCCTTGTCCTTGTCCTTGTCCTTGTCCTTGTCCTTGTCCTTGTCCTTGTCCTTGTCCTTGTCCTTGTCCTTGTCCTTGTCCTTGTCCTTGTCCTTGTCCTTGTCCTTGTCCTTGTCCTTGTCCTTGTCCTTGTCCTTGTGCCAGCACCTTGTCCTTGTCCTTGTCCTTGTCCTTGTCCTTGTCTTGTCCTCGTCCTTGTCCTCGTCCTTGTCCTTGTCCTTGTCCTTGTCCTTGTCCTTGTCCTTGTCCTTGTCCTTGTCCTTGTCCTTGTCCTTGTCCTTGTCCTTGTCCTTGTCCTTGTCCTTGTCCTTGTCCTTGTCCTTGTCCTTGTCCTTGTCCTTGTCCTTGTCCTTGTCCTTGTCCTTGTCCTTGTCCTTGTCCTTGTCCTTGTCCTTGTCCTTGTCCTTGTCCTTGTCCTTGTCCTTGTCCTTGTCCTTGTCCTTGTCCTTGTCCTTGTGCCAGTCCTTGTCCTTGTCCTTGTCCTTGTCCTTGTCCTTGTCCTTGTCCTTGTCCTTGTCCTTGTCCTTGTCCTTGTCCTTGTCCTTGTCCTTGTCCTTGTCCTTGTCCTTGTCCTTGTCCTTGTCCTTGTCCTTGTCCTTGTCCTTGTCCTTGTCCTTGTCCTTGTCCTTGTCCTTGTCCTTGTCCTTGTCCTTGTCCTTGTCCTTGTCCTTGTCCTTGTCCTTGTCCTTGTCCTTGTCCTTGTCCTTGTCCTTGTCCTTGTCCTTGTCCTTGTCCTTGTCCTTGTCCTTGTCCTTGTCCTTGTCCTTGTCCTTGTCCTTGTCCTTGTCCTTGTCCTTGTCCTTGTCCTTGTCCTTGTCCTTGTCCTTGTCCTTGTCCTTGTCCTTGTCCTTGTCCTTGTCCTTGTCCTTGTCCTTGTCCTTGTCCTTGTCCTTGTCCTTGTCCTTGTCCTTGTGCCTTGTCCTTGTGCCAGCACCTTGTCCTTGTCCTTGTCCTTGTCCTTGTCCTGTCCTTGTCCTTGTCCTTGTCCTTGTCCTTTCCTTGTCCTTGTCCTTGTCCTTGTCCTTGTCCTTGTCCTTGTCCTTGTCCTTGTCCTTGTCCTTGTCCTTGTCCTTGTCCTTGTCCTTGTCCTTGTCCTTGTCCTTGTCCTTGTCCTTGTCCTTGTCCTTGTCCTTGTCCTTGTCCTTGTCCTTGTCCTTGTCCTTGTGCCAGCACTTGTCCTTGTCCTTGTCCTTGTCCTTGTCCTTGTCCTTGTCCTTGTCCTTGTCCTTGTCCTTGTCCTGTCCTTGTCCTTGTCCTTGTCCTTGTCCTTGTCCTTGTCCTTGTCCTTGTCCTTGTCCTTGTCCTTGTCCTTGTCCTTGTCCTTGTCCTTGTCCTTGTCCTTGTCCTTGTCCTTGTCCTTGTCCTTGTCCTTGTCCTTGTCCTTGTCCTTGTCCTTGTCCTTGTCCTTGTCCTTGTCCTTGTCCTTGTCCTTGTGCCAGCACCTTGTCCTTGTGCCAGCACCTTGTCCTTGTCCTTGTCCTTGTCCTTGTCCTTGTCCTTGTCCTTGTCCTTGTCCTTGTCCTTGTCCTTGTCCTTGTCCTTGTCCTTGTCCTTGTCCTTGTCCTTGTCCTTGTCCTTGTCCTTGTCCTTGTCCTTGTCCTTGTCCTTGTCCTTGTCCTTGTCCTTGTCCTTGTCCTTGTCCTTGTCCTTGTCCTTGTCCTTGTCCTTGTCCTTGTCCTTGTCCTTGCCAGCACCTTGTCCTTGTCCTTGTCCTTGTCCTTGTCCTTGTCCTTGTCCTTGTCCTTGTCCTTGTCCTTGTCCTTGTCCTTGTCCTTGTCCTTGTGCCAGCACCTTGTCCTTGTGCCAGCACTTGTCCTTGTCCTTGTCCTTGTCCTTGTCCTTGTCCTTGTCCTTGTCCTTGTCCTTGTCCTTGTCCTTGTCCTTGTCCTTGTCCTTGTCCTTGTCCTTGTCCTTGTCCTTGTGCCAGCACCTTGTCCTTGTCCTTGTCCTTGTCCTTGTCCTTGTCCTTGTCCTTGTCCTTGTCCTTGTCCTTGTCCTTGTCCTTGTCCTTGTCCTTGTCCTTGTCCTTGTCCTTGTCCTTGTCCTTGTCCTTGTCCTTGTCCTTGTCCTTGTCCTTGTCCTTGTCCTTGTGCCTTGTCCTTGTCCTTGTCCTTGTCCTTGTCCTTGTCCTTGTCCTTGTCCTTGTCCTTGTCCTTGTCCTTGTCCTTGTCCTTGTCCTTGTCCTTGTCCTTGTCCTTGTCCTTGTCCTTGTCCTTGTCCTTGTCCTTGTCCTTGTCCTTGTCCTTGTCCTTGTCCTTGTCCTTGTCCTTGTCCTTGTCCTTGTCCTTGTCCTTGTCCTTGTCCTTGTCCTTGTCCTTGTCCTTGTCCTTGTCCTTGTCCTTGTCCAGCACCTTGTCCTTGTCCTTGTCCTTGTCCTTGTCCTTGTCCTTGTCCTTGTCCTTGTCCTTGTCCTTTCCTTGTCCTTGTCCTTGTCCTTGTCCTTGTCCTTGTCCTTGTCCTTGTCCTTGTCCTTGTCCTTGTCCTTGTCCTTGTCCTTGTCCTTGTCCTTGTCCTTGTCCTTGTCCTTGTCCTTAATTGTCCTTGTCCTTGTCCTTGTCCTTGTCCTTGTCCTTGTCCTTGTCCTTGTCCTTGTGCCAGCACCTTGTCCTTGTCCTTGTCCTTGTCCTTGTCCTTGTCCTTGTCCTTGTCCTTGTCCTTGTCCTTGTCCTTGTCCTTGTCCTTGTCCTTGTCCTTGTCCTTGTCCTTGTCCTTGTCCTTGTCCTTGTCCTTGTCCTTGTCCTTGTCCTTGTCCTTGTCCTTGTCCTTGTCCTTGTCCTTGTCCTTGTCCTTGTCCTTGTCCTTGTCCTTGTCCTTGTCCTTGTCCTTGTCCTTGTCCTTGTCCTTGTCCTTGTCCTTGTGCCAGCACCTTGTCCTTGTGCCAGCACCTTGTCCTTGTCCTTGTCCTTGTCCTTGTCCTTGTCCTTGTCCTTGTCCTTGTCCTTGTCCTTGTCCTTGTCCTTGTCCTTGTCCTTGTCCTTGTCCTTGTCCTTGTCCTTGTCCTTGTCCTTGTCCTTGTCCTTGTCCTTGTCCTTGTCCTTGTCCTTGTCCTTGTCCTTGTCCTTGTCCTTGTCCTTGTCCTTGTCCTTGTCCTTGTCCTTGTCCTTGTCCTTGTCCTTGTCCTTGTGCCAGCACCTTGTCCTTGTCCTTGTCCTTGTCCTTGTCCTTGTCCTTGTCCTTGTCCTTGTCCTTGTCCTTGTCCTTGTCCTTGTCCTTGTCCTTGTCCTTGTCCTTGTCCTTGTCCTTGTCCTTGTGCCAGCACTTGTCCTTGTGCCAGCACTTGTCCTTGTCCTTGTCCTTGTCCTTGTCCTTGTCCTTGTCCTTGTCCTTGTCCTTGTCCTTGTCCTTGTCCTTGTCCTTGTCCTTGTCCTTGTCCTTGTCCTTGTCCTTGTCCTTGTGCCAGCACCTTGTCCTTGTCCTTGTCCTTGTCCTTGTCCTTGTCCTTGTCCTTGTCCTTGTCCTTGTCCTTGTCCTTGTCCTTGTCCTTGTCCTTGTCCTTGTCCTTGTCCTTGTCCTTGTCCTTGTCCTTGTCCTTGTCCTTGTCCTTGTCCTTGTCCTTGTCCTTGTCCTTGTCCTTGTGCCAGCACCTTGTCCTTGTGCCAGCACCTTGTCCTTGTCCTTGTCCTTGTCCTTGTCCTTGTCCTTGTCCTTGTCCTTGTCCTTGTCCTTGTCCTTGTCCTTGTCCTTGTCCTTGTCCTTGTCCTTGTCCTTGTCCTTGTCCTTGTCCTTGTCCTTGTCCTTGTCCTTGTCCTTGTCCTTGTCCTTGTCCTTGTCCTTGTCCTTGTCCTTGTCCTTGTCCTTGTCCTTGTCCTTGTCCTTGTCCTTGTCCTTGTCCTTGTGCCAGCACCTTGTCCTTGTGCCAGCACCTTGTCCTTGTCCTTGTCCTTGTCCTTGTCCTTGTCCTTGTCCTTGTGCCAGCACCTTGTCCTTGTGCCAGCACCTTGTCCTTGTCCTTGTCCTTGTCCTTGTCCTTGTCCTTGTCCTTGTCCTTGTCCTTGTCCTTTCCTTGTCCTTGTCCTTGTCCTTGTCCTTGTCCTTGTCCTTGTCCTTGTCCTTGTCCTTGTCCTTGTCCTTGTCCTTGTCCTTGTCCTTGTCCTTGTCCTTGTCCTTGTCCTTGTCCTTGTCCTTGTCCTTGTCCTTGTCCTTGTCCTTGTCCTTGTCCTTGTCCTTGTCCTTGTCCTTGTCCTTGTGCCAGCACCTTGTCCTTGTCCTTGTCCTTGTCCTTGTCCTTGTCCTTGTCCTTGTCCTTGTCCTTGTCCTTGTCCTTGTCCTTGTCCTTGTCCTTGTCCTTGTCCTTGTGCCAGCACCTTGTCCTTGTCCTTGTCCTTGTCCTTGTCCTTGTCCTCGTCCTTGTCCTTGTCCTTGTCCTTGTCCTTGTCCTTGTCCTTGTCCTTGTCCTTGTCCTTGTCCTTGTCCTTGTCCTTGTCCTTGTCCTTGTCCTTGTCCTTGTCCTTGTCCTTGTGCCAGCACCTTGTCCTTGTGCCAGCACCTTGTCCTTGTCCTTGTCCTTGTCCTTGTCCTTGTCCTTGTGCCAGCACCTTGTCCTTGTCCTTGTCCTTGTCCTTGTCCTTGTCCTTGTCCTTGTCCTTGTTCTTGTCCTTGTCCTTGTCCTTGTCCTTGTCCTTGTCCTTGTCCTTGTCCTTGTCCTTGTCCTTGTCCTTGTCCTTGTCCTTGTCCTTGTCCTTGTCCT
Organism: Mesostigma viride; assembly: GCA_009746045.1. Taxonomy (NCBI): domain Eukaryota; kingdom Viridiplantae; phylum Streptophyta; class Mesostigmatophyceae; order Mesostigmatales; family Mesostigmataceae; genus Mesostigma; species Mesostigma viride. The sequence goes on along the minus strand of RPFO01000079.1, from coordinate 6,146,673 downwards.
TGTCCTTGTCCTTGTCCTTGTCCTTGTCCTTGTCCTTGTGCTTGTCCTCGTCCTTGTCCTTGTCCTTGTCCTTGTCCTTGTCCTTGTCCTTGTCCTTGTCCTTGTCCTTGTCCTTGTCCTTGTCCTTGTCCTTGTCCTTGTCCTTGTCCTTGTCCTTGTCCTTGTCCTTGTCCTTGTCCTTGTCCTTGTCCTTGTCCTTGTCCTTGTCCTTGTCCTTGTCCTCGTCCTTGTCCTTGTCCTTGTCCTTGTCCTTGTCCTTGTCCTTGTCCTTGTCCTTGTCCTTGTCCTTGTCCTTGTCCTTGTCCTTGTCCTTGTCCTTTTCTTGCTTGATTTTCTTGCGCCAACGGCCGTTGCAATTTGGAAATTAGGGTGTTATTTTTTTTTTGCCCAACGGCCGTCGGAACCTTGAAATTAGGGTGTGATTTTCATGCGCCAACGGCCGTTGGAACCCGTAAATTAGGGTGTGATTTTCATGCGCCAACGGCCGTCGGAACCTTAAAATTAGGGTGTGATTTTCATGCGCCAACGGCCGTCGGAACCTTAAAATTAGGGTGTGATTTTCATGCGCCAACGGCCGTTGGAACCTGGAAATTAGGGTGTAATTTTTCTGTCGCCAACGGCCGTTGGAACCTGGAAATGAAGGTGTCATTTTTCTCGCGCCAACGGCCGTTGGAAACTGGAAATTAGGGTGTGATTTTCATGCGCCAACGGCCGTTGGAACCTGGAAAATAGGGTGTGATTTTTCTCGCGCCAACGGCCGTTGGAACCTGGAAAATAGGGTGTCATTTTTCTCGCGCCAACGGCCGTTGGAACCTGGAAATTAGGGTGTGATTTTTCTGTCGCCAACGGCCGTTGGAACCTGGAAATTAGGGTGTGATTTTCATGCGCCAACGGCCGTTGGAACCTGTAAATTAGGGTGTGATTTTCATGCGCCAACGGCCGTTGGAACCTGTAAATTAGGGTGTGATTTTCATGCGCCAACGGCCGTCGGAACCTTAAAATTAGGGTGTGATTTTCATGCGCCAACGGCCGTTGGAACCTGGAAATTAGGGTGTTATTTTTCTGTCGCCAACGGCCGTTGGAACCTGGAAATTAGGGTGTGATTTTCATGCGCCAACGGCCGTTGGAACCTGTAAATTAGGGTGTGATTTTCATGCGCCCACGGCCGTTGGAACCTGGAAATTAGGGTGTTATTTTTCTGTCGCCAACGGCCGTTGGAACATAGTACTGACCTTCCGGCTATCTGTATGTTTTTTGCATGTGATCAGGGGCGTCCGTCAAGGCAGAGAACGGACGAAGAGCGGAGGAAGTGGGCTTACAAGATTGAACATAACTGTTCGGAAAGGCATCTCACAACATTTTTTGAGGACTGGCGCCAACGAGCACCGGGCACCGACTTATGGTGGGTTATTGTGAAGACCTTTGAGAGGAAGGGGCTGCTGACGACACGTGCTGGAAATGCGAAGCCCAGCATTTTGGACTCCTGGGAGCCAGCGCCGTCCTCTCAAGTGCACGACAAGAATCTAACTGACACCATACAGGCGGCGTTTCATCTGCGGCAGAAGATACGCCTAGTTCCAGACGATGTCGACATCGTGGGGGGTCCGCGATTGCGACTCAAGTACGGGCCCCCACGGAGAACTTGTGCCAACTCCCGGAACTCATGCGGCATCGGACGGTGACGGTGCGGAATTGTAGGGGGCTCGCGCCGTGGTTCGTGGGGGCCGGCACAAGTCTGACAAAAGCAAAATGTGCCGTGCCGATCTTCCGGTTTGCGTGGCAGGTGCTGGCAGACCGTGATCCAGGTCTCTACAATTTATGGGTGCAGAGGAGTGAAATGGTTCCTTACCACATTAAAATACTGACGGGGGACGACAGTGACCGTGCCGTGCAGAGGTTCGGATACTATCGTTCGCCAACGGCCGAGGAAGCCATGTCCATTCTCCGGACGGACTCCCTGAAGGACATGGCGGCCGCTTGCTCAGACGAGTTGATCACCATGGAGTTGGATCCGTCCGAGTGGTCAAATGAATCTGAGCGTCAGGCAGTAGTTGACCTGACGACATCCGCGCTGGGGAGCTTGAACATCTCGGACCATGCCGGCCTTAAGGGTAAATTTCCAGACCAGACGCCTTGCGTGTTTGTGCAGTTTGCCGTGCTGGACGGCAACCACTACACGCAGATGTTGAAGTCCGTGATTTTCGAGGGCTCAGACGAGCAAGTGAGTACTGCGATAGCTGGCGAGATTGCGGGTACACAAAAGGGCAAGTTCGTGGAGACAACCGACGAGGCGTTTGATTTGTGGAGGGGGTTGGTGAGGGACGCGGACAAGTTCAAGTACACCAATCTGGACGTGCTCAAGGGCTGGGAGGTGGAGGGGGAAGCACTGATCCCGCCCATGAAGGACATGCGGACGCAAAAGGTAAATATAACGGATCGGGTGTGGGAACGTTTTAGGCACTAGATGTTATTTTTCTTGCGCCAACGGCCGTTGGAACCTGGAAATTAGGGTGTGATTTTTCTTGCGCCAACGGCCGTTGGAAACTGGAAATTAGTGTGTGATTTTTCTTGCGCCAACGGCCGTTGGAACCTGGAAATTAGGGTGTCATTTTTCCTGCGCCAACGGCCGTTGGAACCTGGAAATTTGGTTGATATTTTTCTTGCGCCAACGGCCGTTGGAACCTGGAAATTCGGTCGACATTTTTCTTGCGCCAACGGCCGTTGGAGCCTGGAAATTAGGGTGTGATTTTTCTTGCGCCAACGGCCGTTGGAACCTGGAAATTAGTGTGTGATTTTTCTTGCGCCAACGGCCGTTGGAACCTGGAAATTAGGGTGTGATTTTTCTTGCGCCAACGGCCGTTGGAACCTGGAAATTAGGGTGTGATTTTTGTTCGGGAACGGCCGATCTTCCAAAGTGTAAGGACAAAATGTCAGGTCGTGTGTTGTATGACCGTTTTTTGTCTCAAACACTGATTCACATTTCATGCATGCAGGGGAGAGAGGCGCATCGGAGGGTTGCCCTGATCGGAGGGGGGCTGAATGCAGAAGACGAGGCCGTTTCCAAAAAGTCGAGGGGGACGGCGCTGCTGGAAGTGCACAACTATTTCAAGACGCACATGGAGGAATCCTGGGATAAGCCGGAGGTGCCCCTTCAGGACCAGAAAGAAATATGGAATTTGATTCATGGGGTCTCAAGCAGCACTGAGAAGGCAAGGAAGGACGGGGAGGGGGAGGAGGGTGGTGAGGAGCGGGTTGGAGGGCGATTGAACGAGGGTGGTTTGTCCGAATCGGAGAAAACCCAAGTCTACGACTTCATCTCGGCTGTGAAGGATGAAACGGTCGCTCCGAACGACGACAGTAGATGTGGAATGCCGATTGAGGACAAGCTGGCCAAGGAGCTTGCAGAGTTTCTGGACATCGTGGCAGCGGACAAGCTGGACGGGGAGGGAAGGGTGATGAGGAAGGGGGGGGGATCAAACAGGAAGGGTGGAGGAGTCTAGCCCGCTTTCGATTCTGGCCGTCTATCATGGCAACCGTGAAGGCCAAACACGTTCCTCCTCAGTGCTTGTATGACCTGACATACATGGCCAAGATCTTCTGCGAGGTGATGGTCCAGCTTTTCATGATCTACAACCGCGATTTGGGGAAATACCCCGAACCACGCGACCTCGGCTGGTTGCCGATGCAGCCTTCGGAAGCCGACAGCGCCCTTCAGAGGGTGGCCGATACGGTCGCTGTAGCTGCCAAGAGACTAAGGGCGGTTATCAGGCCAACGGGGAGGGACGATTCCACCTTCCCACTTGCACTGCTGGAGAGGACGGATTTTTGGACGACCCACAAGGAGGAAACGAAATGGTGGGTCCTGATTGCGCCCGAACCCCCAACCGAACAGGCTGTGGTGCCCCAACCCGTACAGCCTGTGGCGGGGGCTGTGGTGGTGACGGGGGCTGTGCCGGAGGAAGGCCAAGCCGAACATGCGGAGGCAGAGGACGTCCAGTCGGGTCGCCAAAAAAAGGTGGGGGAGAAGCGGGAACCCCCGCGGAAGTTTGGGTCGGAGGAGCTGGCATCCGAAATCGAGCAGCAGGGCCCGTGGATTTCTAAGAAAGTTTACGGGTCTGACGGGGACGAGACCTGTGAGTTCATGATGAAGACTTTCGCGTGGGAGAAAAGCGATGGGCCGACACGGTTGGCTCAAGTGGTACTTAATGCAATGGAGGGGTTCGAATTTGTTGCGAAGAGGAAGGGGTTGAACCAGCCAGATATCAAGAATGGGGTAGTGCTGCTGAATTTGGAACATCACGCCAAGCTGTGGAATGATGAGGAATTGTTGAAGGGTCGAACGGGTTCGTGGGTGGAGAAAAGGGACTGGAAGGCGGCGAAGGATTGTGGAGATTTCAATGGTGTGAAGGACGACTGGTCGTCGTACCTAAGCGATTTCACGGGATTCTTCAACCCACCCGTGATCTTCATTGGGTCAAAGGAGCAGGTGGATGGGTTTAAGGTCCTTCTGAAGGTACTTGGGAAGCGGCCTGAGGGGGAGGATATTTCCAATCCCAACGGCCGTTCGGGCAAGGAAATTGCGGGTGCAGCCCAGAAGCGTCCGCTGGAGACGGCAGGCGCTGGCACCAAAAAGAAACGCCGGAAGCGCGCCGCCTCGGAGACCCCCGCGGCCGAAGACGTCTCAATGGGGGATGATGAGGATGTCGGGTCACATGGGGGTGATGATGGGGAGGAGGTTGGTGATGATGGTGCCGGCGATGATGAGGGGGACGGGAATGAGGGTGGTGATAAGGGGGGCGGGTCGAAGGACGGAGAGGGGGGGGTTCGAAGGGCGGAGAGGGGGGCGGGTCGAAGGGCGGAGAGGGGGGGGGTCGAAGGACGGAGAGGGGGGCGGGTCGAAGGGCGGAGAGGGGGGGGGTCGAAGGGCGGAGAGGGGGGGGGGTCGAAGGACGGAGAGGGGGGCGGGTCGAAGGGCGGAGAGGGGAGGGGGTCGAAGGATGGAGAGGGGGGCGGAGAGAAGGGCGGAGAGGGGAGGGGGTCGAAGGGCGGAGAGGGGGGCGGGTCGAAGGGCGGAGAGGGCCGGGGCGGGTCAAAGGGTGGAGAGGGGGGCGGGTCAAAGGGCGGAGAGGGGGGCGGGTCCAAGGGCGGAGAGGGGGGGGAGAGAAGGGTGGAGAGGGGGGTGGGTCAAAGGGCGGAGAGGGGGGCGGGTCGAAGGGCGGAGAGGGGGGCGGGTCGACCGGCGCATCGGGGGAAGGGGGGAAGGAGGGGGGGGGGGGAGGGAGGCTCGAGGGGGAATTCGGGGGCGTCGGGGGGGGGATGTTGGGGCGTGCCGTCGACTACTGCAAAAAGCTCCTTTCGCCTGGCGGGCACGTTCGATCAAGAGCAACGGCTAGTCATCTGTCAAAGGGTAAGTTAATCTGAGTGAATATGGTCGGTTAAATTATGATGTTTGCATATTCCCAAGTTTGATTTGCGATTGTAATGATAACTAATTGCGCCGCTCGTCATTGCTTGTCCCACACACAGGTGACGAGTCTGAAGAGGAGCCGCCAAAGGATGACGCGCATGGCGGCCCACCCAAAGGGTTTGAGGAAGATTCGGAAGAATCGGAAGAATCGGAACCTGAGGAGGAAGCGCCACAAAGACGTGTCACAGTTACCGCAACCCAGCCCAAGCCACTAGACAAGAAAGTGCCACCACCAAGTTGGCAGACGTGGATGGAGAATCTGGAAGGTGGGGGGGGGGGAAACGGGTCGTGCCCCGCTCGCCTGTTGGATGTCCGGTTTCGGTATTGTGCAAGCACGGCGGTGAATTTTGCCAGTATCAGAAGAACCAATCCCAGCGCCTTGATACGTTGTGGAAGCCCACGTGGGCTGCTGATTCGGTGGCTAAACTCAATGCAGACCCAATGAAGCTGGCACACATGCCTGATTTCCACGTCGACACGTTCCTGGTGCATGGAGTCGTTCGAAAGGTGGATAAAACGGGCGTGTGGTACGTTAAATTTTGGGCAGAAGGGTGTGACGAAAAGGGAATCTGGATTAATGGGGAGCAGGGGACGATGCCCAACATAATTTTCAAGGTACAACAAGACGAGATGCGGAACTGTTTCAAGCCACCTGAGGGAACGTATTTGGAGTGGTGGATGGACAAGGGGTACCTGGCGACCAGATCTTCCCCAGCGACCAGATCTTCCCCACGACTCCAAGAGAAGGGGGGAGACCAAGCCGCAGGGCAGGGCAAACGAAAACCTCAAGGGAAGGCTGGCGCAGATGTGCGGGAGGGGGGTGTAAAGAAGCCCAGCGGACGGGCACCTGTAAAGAAACGCCTGTTAGTAGGTAGTTAGATAGCTTGATCTGAACTCGTGTACATTTGTAAAGATCGATCTGTACATCTGTCTCCAGAGCATTCACTTGAATATTCAAAGTTCAAGTGGGAATTACTGGTTGGGTTGTGCACAGGCTTGTGCACAATTTTGGCAATAATTATAATTCGTTCTATAAATAGAACTAGCGGGGTCGTGGAGAGGGTTGTGCAATTGTAAATTTAATCTACAACTTGTCTCACTTGCTTACCCTTCGAGTGCATGACACTTTGACAAAAACAGCCAATTTTACCCCGACTTGAATAAATTTTAATAAATGTTAATAAATTTTAATAAATTTTAATAAATTTAAGCAATCTAGTAATGAAAAGTGCACGCGGAAAGCGCACCAGTGACCAAATTGCATGAAATGGTAATGATTTCATGTGGAAACGCATTCACAATGAGCATCAATTGTCATGTATTTGTTGAAATGGCGTCTCCTCAAGTAATAAAATTTGGCATGGGTATTGTAGATTGATTGTGGGCCCCCCCTGCGGCCATTTCCTGTCATTTCTAAAATGATTTCGTTCAGGCCTGCGCGATCCGCGGTTAATCCATCCATGGTTGGCTGGCTTTTCTTGCGCGCCTGGGTAGGAAATAATGCCGGCCGTGGTACGTTGATTTGCCGCATGTCACCGCCCAGTCTGTTTGCGCTGGCATGAAACTTTTGGCGCCGTTTCTGGGTTCTTCTTGCTATTTTGTTCTCCACTTGTTGCAGTTGTGCTGTCAGATTTTCCGCAGCTTTCAATGGTTTTCCTTACGCTGCGTATGCCATTGAATTGAATTGAATTGAATTGTAACATAACTCCGTTGGGAGTATATGTATGCCATGCTTCTAGGTAAAGCTACCCAGATTTGATCGGGCAGTTATCTGGCTTTGCTACGCTTCCTGTACATATGGAGGTTTTCACACGGTAGACATTCTATATTGCGTAGTCAAGGACCCTAGCTGCCTGGGAGCGGCATCACCGTTGCAAGGAGCTGGCGAGCTCATAAACGCCTGTCATGGCTCTTCAGCCTGCTGGAAAACAAGGTTGTTGTATGGAAGGTGAGAATATGTGAGTTACTTATCACATCCCCACCTGTTTAGCCTCCATTAAACATGGCGTGTACTTCCTAGATGACAGGGATCCTGAAGGTCGTTATGGCTATGAAGGATGCACCTTTTATCCATAAGCGTCATGACATGGTGTTGGCTATGAGTGATTCCCGCAAGCGGTCATACCTGCTCATAATGGTTAAAGAGTTGGTGGTTGTTTTCTTCAAGCATCTAGCATTTGTTTTTCATGGTTCTGCCCCATTTGCAGGGGGCAAGCTTAGGAATGTGCTCATTAATTAATTAATTAAGTAGCTTCCATCATCATTCCGTCATCATTCCGTCATCGCGACTAGGAGAAGTGCACCACCCTTATGCTGGCATCTGCCACCCCTATAGTGACCCTATAGTGACCGCGGCCTAGGATGGGGTCTCACCCTAAGCCCTAAACCCTAAAACCCTGAACCACTTGCAAAAACAGAAGTGCCCCCCTGCCACCACTGCTCACCAGGTTGTGACATTTAGGCTGGCATCTGTCACCACCCCGGCAGTTGTGATGGTGTGTTGGGGGTGTGACAAGGATGGCGAAAAATTGCACGTACTTACTCTTATATAAAGAACGCCCAATTTTTCGCCACCCTGCCACCCCTTGGCGCGGGTCATAGGAGGTGTTTGTCAAGGTGTGAGAGTGATGGCGAAAAATTGCACGTACTTACTCTTATATAAAGAACGCCCAATTTTTCGCCACCCTGCCACCCCTTGGCGCGGGGTATAGGAGGTGTTTGTCAAGGTGTGAGAGTGATGGCGAAAAATTGCACGTACTTACTCTTAAGAAAAGAACGCCCAATTTTTCGCCACCTCCCCCACTGGCCGGCGCTGAGGTGGCGTGGTTGTTGGATGTGGCGAAAAATTGCACGTACTTACTCTTAAGAAAAGACCGCCCAATTTTTCGCCATGGCCTCGCAGGGTGAGGGAGCCGGCGAGGGCCGCGCGGCGGGGTGTGACCCGAACCGGATGGGCCTCCGATTTGCATGGGAAGCAGTTGTCGCTGGCAACGATGACTACATGCATGGCAGAAACGCGTTCCATTAAAAATATTTATTACTTATCCGCTCCCTGCAGGAAAGGAGCGATTTCATCCATCGACAGGCCAGACAACGACGTGATCGAATAATCCTTCTCATCGCCCCACCACGAGGGTTTATACCTATCAAGAAACGCGTGCATGTCCGCCTTCGAAATTTCCAAGTAACCACCGCCACGGCTGTTGCCCTTCGCCCCTTTGGCAGAAATTCCCAGAGTCGGGCTTAACAACCTGTTGACGAGCCCGCTACACTGTGCAAAAGACAAACTACCAGCCTCGCCTGCTCGCCGTTGGTATCCAAATGTTGAGCGCATGAACCAGGCCTTGTCGGCAATTTCGCTATCAATTTTATTCCCTAGTGCAATCGTCTCGTCGCGCGTCAACTTCATTGTGAGATTGGACGGATCAGCCGTCGTGATGAAGTCGATGATAGGCGTCCCTTCTAGTAGCTTGAGCGTAATGGCCAGAGACTGTGCTAGTCCAAAACGAGAATACGCCTTCAAATCAAACAAGGACTCTGACTTCTGCAGAATCAACAGATTGTCTCTGAAATGCTCCTTGGTTCCTAGTCCCGTCAACTTCGAATATTGCCGAATGCCAGCGTACGCCTTCCTCCCCATCTCCTTGTCCAGAATTTGAGGGAGCTCGTCGTCGATGAGATCATACGGAATCATGTACAACCGGTGAACCAGTTCGTACACCGCCTTCAGACGCATTTCGTACGGTGAAAGTGGAACCGTGCCGCCGATTCTCCCCTCTAGATCCTTGTACTCCTCCTCGCTCATAAGCACCACCTCCCTGTCCTTGTCTGGATCTTCTAGTACCGGAAGCGGAGGGGCGTCGATGTCCCCCAACTCCTCCACTGCCGACACCTCCACGCCGTAGTCCTCCGTCAGTATCTTGATGAGATTTCCCTTGTAGTGGGACCTCGACACCGCGAGATCTTGCTGGTTCCGGCAGAAGAGACGGAACTTGGGGCAATTTCTGTCATAGATACGCGACTTGTCCGCGCTCCAGTCGCAGACTACGTCGGCGTTGTCGAACAGCAGCTGGATGAGCGCAGTGTCCCCCGCGATCATGTTCTCGACGATCGTGCCGTAGTCCGTTGGAGGCCTGTCAAGAAGCGAAGTCGTGTCTCGATAGAAGATGACCATCTCTCCCTTGACTAAGTGGCGCACCCTGAAAATTTGCTGGAGGGTTGTCGTGTAGCTCGCGTAGTAGTCCCCGTTGATGAAGAGTCCCACCATGCTGTCGAACGTGTGCTCCGTGTAGCTGACTCCAACCGTGATCGTGGGGCTGAAGATCAAAAAGTCCAAGTCAGCCCACGCAGCATTCGCGCCAACCTCCAGATCCTCCTTGCTCGTCAGACTAGTGTAGAGACGCCCGTTCTTGCGCTTGTCGATGAAGGGTTTGAGTGCCTCATACGCCATGGCGGCCTCTTTTTTGCCAGACATTGGGCAGAAAATCCTCTCTCCGGCCTCTATCCTCCTCTCACACTCAGCGACAAAGCGGTCCACGCAGACCTTTCGCCAGTTCTTCTCTGAGGTCACGTCCACCCATCGCAGAGTCCTGTTGGTAGGGCGCCTGAAGGTGTTGCAATCCACCTCCATAGTGTCCGCCGCGCGATAGGCCGCTATGAAATCGTAGACCTTTCGAGTAACAGTAGCGTCTAGCGCGATCACGACCTTGGACGTTTCGATGAGCCTGACGAATTTTCTCAACACCTCGCGACGGTTCTCCACGTAGCGCTGTGAAAGGGCGGTGAGGGTGTTGTAAATTTCGTCCAGGATGAGGAGGTCGAACGGTTGGTCCGTGAGGCGCAAGATGCTGTTCAGGACTATCAACACCCTGTCGTCAGAAATCATCCCCTTTGAGCCGCTGAGATAGTGACGAAAATTTGGGTCACTGTACAGGAGATGGAACGCGTTGTCCTCCCATACGACTGTCCTCCCACCCTCGCCCAGAGATCTGTAATTGCGATCCTCCTCCTTGGACAAGCTGATGTTAGCCACGATACAGCACACGCGAATATCTGGATCCTTCCTCACCGCCTCGTTGACGAGTTCACGAATCCTCTCAGATTTACCTGTCCCACAATTCGACTGAACAAGGATGGTGCTCTTGTGCGGGCCTCCAAAAAGCGCATCCCAGCTGAAAGGCCTGATTTTTTCGGACGAGTACTCGTTAGTGAACGGAACTTTGTCCGAGTCCGCGAGCTTCATCACGGGCGGGGAGATCTCGATGAATCGGTGCTGTGAGTCCTGGTGGCATCTGTACTGTACAGCGCCATTAGGGAGTAGCAGGTTATAAGGCCCGTTGTTGTCGTGTATCTTGAGGCAGATCCTGCATAACGGATCCACAGAGTCGACGGAGTACTTGACGAACGTTGCGACACCTCGCTCGGATTCTTTACAGGTTGTGCGCATATACTTGCATCCAGGCGAAAACCTTTTCATTGCTTCGATGGATGGCGAGATGTCCAGGCCCCGAGGTGGTGGGATAGTCTTCCCATACCCTCGAAACACTGTATGGCTCGTTTCGGATAGTTCCGCATCATCGACATGGGGGAGCCGGGTCAGTCCCTCTTCGTTGAAGACAGTCACCAAATATTCGCCGACGTCGGAACTACCCCCTGGGACTGGACGGAGGTATGCGTCCTCACCGCTGTCTCCGCGCTTCTTCATCCCTATCATGCGAAAGGCCCGGTACCTCGAATAGATTGTTCTATCATAGCAAAACTTGATGTCGTGTTTAGGCGCCCAAACGCCAGTTGTTTTCTCCACAATCGGATTCCCGTTCGCGTGCATGTCCTCCCAATCCTCTTTCGAGTGCTGGGACTTGACGAGTCTCTGGCACACCTCGGACTGATATCCTGAAGTCAAATCCATCGCGCACTGCATAAGGAACGACTGAAAAAGCTCTCCCATCTTAACACGATCCTCCATGGTCGGGATGTAGATCGTCGGCACCGTTACGTGAACAGACTGCTTGAAGATGCCGCTCCTGACGCGATGGCCAATAAGGACCCGCATATCTCGCTCTTCCTCGACATTTATCTCGTACACGTCGTTGAAGAACATGGATATGGCCGCTTTTGCGTACTTCTCCAGCTGGTAGTCGATGGGTTCTTCCGTTTCCCAGTCAAAATCGAAATATGGGACGACGCTCACGTCGGGGGATAGAATTTCTAGCAAATGCGGATCGCTTGTTGATAACTCCGCGTGGGTCTTGATCAAGTCCTCCCTGCACCCGAAAGCGGCATACATGTTCGTTTTTTTGTACGTGTTCAGCGCCATGATGTACTTCATCCCACGAGAGCGACCATACGCCTCCGAAGCGTCTTGGGGTTTTTCCTCTTCGTACGAGTACATCACCCCTGGCGTCCGAGCAAAGAAAGGCGTATCTTTCGACGCGAACCACAGAGGAACAAATTCCGCGGCGGTCGACATCTTAGAGGTTGTGTGAGCGCAAGAGTGTGGATTGTCGTGGGAGAGTCCGCCTTTATTCCCGTGGGAGATCTCCCACGAGGAATCGAATCGTGTCGGCTTGTCGGTTACGTCGTGTCGGGCGACCGTGTCGTCATGCAGGTTGAGGTTCGAGACCATTCTGGAAGGTTGTATACCGTATGTTCAGAAAAAAAAAAGTTTCGATTAAAGAATAACCCCTCGAACCTCGACCCTCGATAAAAATGTTCCCATGGAACTTTTATATTCCCTGTATAATGCATGCAGTTTAGAATACCCTTTTCGACATTCATGAAAATTTCCCACGGGAAACTATCTACCTTTTCCTCGGCCTCAGCCGACGTCCGCCAGTCTCGCCACCCTGCCTCTCGTAAACGGCTCCTGTCAGTACGTCATGGCCCATCATGTCGCCAGCCCATTTACGTTTCTTAAATGAAGCGCCCTTCAGGAAACGAGTGATGTATGCTTGTCGCGTGGCGTCGATGCCTCCGTAAATCCGGTTGTAACGGGCGCTGTAGAGCTCGTGTTTGATCGGAATGCCAGGCTCTGATTCGAAAAGGTATTTCTGTCCAGCCTTAGCACGGGCATCCAACGCTTTGATGAGCTTTCCGTACTTCTTCGGGATGACGACGTCATAAACTGGCATGCTGTGCTGCGTTTTGAAATTCTGGATGTAGAATCTCCTCTCGCTCGGGATGTAGCCGTTCTCGTGCGGTCCTAGCTCAGCGACCGAGTCGACGATGCGCATCTGGTCGTGATTGTAACGCGTCGGTGGTAGATCTTCACCCGAGAGATAGATCAAGCCCATGAGCGCGGCGTCGGACGTGGGATCGGCTTCGTACTCTGCTTTGGCGATCTTCTGGAGCTGTTCGTACGTGTACCTCAGCGGCTTGTTCTCGGCACGGTCAAACCGTCTGTCCAGGTCACCAACCTTCAGCTCCCTGACGCGAGCAGTGTACGCGTCCGTAACGTGACTTGGGAGCCTCTTCTCGGGCGGCATCATTCGGTTCACGCCGTTGATGACCCCGAGGAGCTGCTTCTCATTCTCCCTCCAGGCGTCGTCCTTCGAGTGCTGGGTCTTGCGCTTGGGTTCTGATGTCTCGTGCACCACGCGAAGAACACGAGCTGTGTCGGCAAGGCAATCAACGGACTCGTACTGCGAGCACCCCAGTTTGTCGAGCAGGACCCGCATCCTGCCAATGTATCCCAAAGCGGTCTTGCGAGTCGCCCCGCGCTCCTTCGATGGCCTGCCACGCTCGTGCTGCTCTGGTCGCGCTTCCGCTGCGGCGACGGCCTCGTCGAAGGTCCAGTACCGCCCTCCTCCAGCTCGCGCGGGAGTTTCCTCATGGTGCGGTGGCTCCGGCGAGGGTGGAGAGGTCGCCTGCAAGCCGATTTTTTCCGCGCACTCGGGGTTATTTGCGATCCATCGGTCACTGGGATTCCAGACGCCCTTCTTGACCTTGCTTTTCGCCGAGATGCAGTTCGTCTGGTCGCGGGCGATTGCTCGCCTCTTCGCCTGGGCCCGTCGCCATTGCTCGCGACGCTCCTCTACGGTCACCGTCATCTGATGACTGAACATGAGACAATTTTTTGGCTCGAGGCTTTTTATACCCTACGGGGTGGATCCTTGGGCGCCCTCGAGGCCGTTTCGGTTCGTGTCGTTTTTCCGTTTTGGAGGGTGAGCGCCCACGTGGACGCCTGCGATCGCCCACCAAGGCGAGGATGGCCAATCGGATTTCGGGGCTCATGTCGTGACAGGTGGACGGAATCGTGTCGTGGTGGCCTGCTTCTTGAAGGATCCTGACGACACGTTCTAGAGTTTTCTGCCCAGTCGAGAACCCGAACAATATCGGAGGAGTGCTTGGGTGTCCAACACGTACTCCTTCTCGGCGCCTGCGTATCGTTTGGTGGACGGAATATCCATAGTATATCATGTTCAGAGAAAATTATTTTATCGAGAGAAATGTATTGAAGTTTCGACGAAACATTTTTTTCGGGTCGCGCTGGTCGAAGTCGACAGCGAAGAAGTCGTGAGGATCGTCCTTGACGGCGTGGTCCCATAGCGCGAGAAACTCGTCCGGCGCCACAGCCCCCGCGCTCTCTTCCGCGATCTGTCGCGCGGCTCGATGGTCCTTCGTTCTGAACAGCGCAAGAAACGATATATTCGCTCGCACTGCTCGTGGTACGCCACCGCTCGTGTACGCCTGTGTCAGGAAAATCATGCTCGTGAGGAAGTGTCTGTGTTTGAACGCGAAAGCCGCAACAGCGTTTTTGCTAGAGCTCTGATAGAGGGCACTGCCTTGCATGTCGTCTATCAGAATGAGCGACGAAGGAGGACCGTGCTCGAACCTTGTCGCAGGTTTATCCCAGTTCATTGCATCAAGGCGTAGGTACATGGAGAGGTCCATGAGTTCTGCGTTTTTTTCCCATCCACGTATTCGCGTTTGAACGTTTCCCAGACCTTGAGATCGTCCTTGTACCTCTCGTATTCGTGGAGGTCAGACTTGATATGATCTATCATCCCATCGAATGCCAGGTTAGAGTAGACTTCCATCGTCATAGCTGGTTCCGGGAGCTCCTTGTATTTTGGCTCCGTGTGGGCACTCCCTGAAATGAGGTACAGCTTGTCGAATGAGTTGTTAGCAAAGTAAGCCTTCGCCATGTTGACTGCCGATGTAGTTTTCCCAGACCGTCGAGCTCCGCAGAAGTTTGCGATGAAATGAAGACTCGGCATATTCGGTGGAGCAGGACGCTGTGGGGCGTATCGTTGCTTGATGTCTTTGTTCTCGAGTGAATGAATTCGTCGCTCTTCGATGATAGCCATTATCATTCTGAAGACATTTTAATCGTCCAGACTAGCAAGGAGAGACGCGCGGATGGCGGCCATGCGCATCTCGTATGGCGTCATCGCGGCAGGTGGCGGTGGTGGAGGTGGGAGCTGCCGGGTCTTGATCGGGGATGGCGGAGAGTCCGGCTCTGTCTCCTTGGGCTTTCGACCCCGTCTTGGTTTTGGCGTGTCGGCGGGGGTTGAGGCGACAGAATCTTCAGCGAGAAGGCGTTCAATGCGCGATTTGTTACGGGCTTCTTGCAGCTCCAGTTCGACTAGCCTTTGCCGCTGAATCTCCAATTCCTTTGCAAGGACCTTACGTTTCGTTATCTCTGCCTCCTTTTCCTCGTTTCGTCTCTTCTCCCTCTCGGCTTTTGCGCGTTGCTGGTAAACTCTCATTTTGTCGCGAAGGGCTTTTTTCTGTTCATCATTCAGCGGTTGTCCCTTTCGAATTGTCTTGACCAGGTCAACCTGCTCTTCCCGCGTCTCGGCGAAGGTTTCGTCTTGGTAGCTCGTTGGGGTCTCTGAAGCCTCAGAGGCCATGTTTATATTCTAGGCAGATAATAAATGGTAGTGATTTCGACTCTCAACCGGCCCATAAACCTCGCAACCGGCTTGACGGTCGACCAAGAAACAGACGCGCGAATCGCAAGCGTTGAACAGGACATTGTAGCGTTGCAATTATCCCAGGTTCATCCATTTGACTTGCATACGATTGTTGATGGCGTGCGGGTGTGTTACCCAAGTGAGCCAACAAGTTTGCGTTTAGGCGATGATTACGACGAGGAGACGGCCGCGGACCCTATCGAGTCATTTTTTAAGCTGGTAGTGGATGGGAAATCGTGGTTTAAAGACCAAGCCATATTCGAAAACATGTACGTAAAAAGCAGCTTCATAGACATCGAGACACCGAGCAATGGGGTCATGTCATTCCATTTTGACGCTGATACGCTCCAAGACCCAGGCCATCGAATACCGACCCGCACACAGCTAGACTTTCTGTTCGACAACTTGGGTATCGGCTATACTACTCTGACAAATCCAAACGCGCCATTTGTCATGCATTATGAAGATGGAACGACGGCTTCTCATGACAATGCCTTTAGCGTCATCAATGACCAAGACGTGCGTGTTGAGTTGCCATACATCGTCAACAGCGGAGAAGTGAGCGGAATTTGCGATTTTGTCGCGAGAGACTACCAGTCCTCATTTTATGCAGCGGGGAACAACTTGGTTAACCCAGATGTCGGATACCCGTATTTCAAGGACCTGTATTTTGGATATGGCGGGACGCGATTTTCGGGTAGCCCTTTGCTAGTCGAGCAAATCTCGTTTTCCACCATGAGAGACCACAACCGCCCTGCCGCGCTAACCGGGCGTTCTTTCACAATAACCCGATCCTATGCAAAACTCTCTAGCTGGAGAATTGGCAGGATCGATGAATTGAACGCTGTCACTTGGCTAGTAGTCACCTACCCTTTTCAGACGTATGAATGCATCCCAGGGCTTTCGATAGTACAAGGCATCAAAGATTGCGTCCCTAGCGCCTACCTGAGAAAACTCCCTTTGCGATGGTACATCAACAACGTTCGACTCACGGAGGCCTCTCCGACGATTGGCGGGTTCACGCTATCTGTGAACGGAGGACTGCGTGGTGAGGATGCTCTAGTTACCAACTTGACAAGTACCGACACGGGAAAATGGCTGAGTTACGAGCTAGACCTCTTCGATGACTCTACCATTACCTCGTTTACGACTAGGAAGGCGGGGGTCATGGTAGGTGTCTCGAAACTTTCTACAACCTCTAGTGGGATACGATCAAAGAGCAAGTTTGTATCATACGCGAATCCAATGAGGATAGCAATTACAGCACTGGCGGACCCTGTCGTTGGGTGGGGGATGAACCTCGAAAACCCAGTCAGTTTCAACTTGCATATAGAGGGGGGTGTCAAGGCAACCTTGTCAGGGATTAACTATTTCACGTACACACCAACCGACCACGAAAGCGCTAATACGGACATTTATTACAGCTTCACATGCCCAAGAGACTACCCCAACCTCTCTGGGGAGAACGCGACAGTAGAAGGGACTCATGACACCCTTCGCAGTTTAGACGTCCTTTCTCGTAATATCTTCACGACTTCTCAGGCAGAGTCATCGAAGTACTACTTTGAACCGAATGACCCCACGAGCTTTTATTTGATAAAAACAGCCACGCCGGCTCCATCAAAGTGTGTCGTTTTTGCAAACGAGTTAATAGACGGTCCGTTCTGCATGTGTTTTCGCATGTATCTTGGAAGCAATGACGCTTTTGTGTCATTTGCTGAGAACACGATGAGTTTATCTGGAAAGTATCATCCGGCCGTTACGGACGGACACTCAAATTGGAGAAACGCTCAAACGACCCATTGGGCCATGCTTGGGGTCAACCTTCACCACTCCGACTATGCTCTCGACCTGTATGACAACCTCAAGGCAAGAGTGCGATACACACTCAATAGCTCGTGGAGGCAGCAGTTGAGTTACTGGGTTGCGTTTCGACGACGGTCTGACGGAATAGTCGAGAGGTATATAGCCAAGACACTCCCAACTAGGATGAGTCAGATGACAAAAATCTCAAACAGCGCCGGGATTTTCACATCCACGCCAACAGATATCATTGATCCATACGTGCCAATGCCCCTACGGCCAGTTATGCACCTGTCAGGAGAATACCACGCCATTGAAATAGCGAACATCGAAGACGATCTCACGGCTGTTGAGCTAGATTCCATCTTCACGAATAACCCCTCCGGGACCTGTACAAAGGGAGGAGATGTGATCCAACTACGACACCGGGGCACCGCGGGGCAGAACTGTTCCATCTTCGGCAAGTATTCCGTAACAAAGCCAGTGCCTGGAGCTACCAATCTATGGTTCAAGGAGCTCACGTTGACGGATGAAAGCATGATTCACACAGTGGTCAAGTGCCCAACAACGTCTTATGAGGCGCAACTCGTGACGTACCCTGTCCAACTCTATGGAGTACTTCCAGCCCGTCAAGCCATTAAGAAGTTCAGCGTTGTCATGGGGTTCGACCCGACAAAAGTGAGCAATGTTGCCGGGCAGGTTACATGTGTCTTTGGAGCGGAGTGGGCAGGGGGTACAAATGTCTTCACCCCAGGGACAAACACGGTAACCATCACGTCCACCCTCGCAAACACGTTTGTACCAGTCGTTGGTGGGCTCACTCACCTTGCAACGGTCACATTTGCCACTGTGCTCAGTCCCACCCTTTCTGGACCCGGTGCTCTTGTCCTCGATACGAGCGTGTGTGGGTATTATGACAACGCATTGGTGCTAATAGGCACAACTCATGGGTTAGACGTCGCCCAGTTCACTGACATCAACGAGACGCGGAGGATATCCCACACCATCCCCGGTCTGCGGCCTCCTGTGTACGACTACTTCATCCCTCAGCTATGGCACGGTACCCCCACGGCCACGCTGTCATTCCACGACCCAGCCAACCAAAGCGAGCTCACTTTGCCAACGTCCTTGGAGCACGTGTACCTTCGCGTCAATTTCACGGGTGCCTTACCAACCATCCTCGACCTCTCTAACCCTTATCGAATGAAGGCAAAAGCAGTGGGAACCGGGCTCCCATTCCTGATATTCGCGCCTTATTGGTCCGTCGTCCCCGGGTACACAGAAGATGATGGCAAGTTCCAAATCCTGCTACATTTAAACCGGATCCCACCAACAGGCTACTCTGCCCCTATCACCCTATCCAACAACTTCTGCAAATCCCGAGCTGGGACCGCCGCAACGGCTGTGTCGAAGACGATCACGTGGACGAGCGCATAAAAATCTCTCGCATAAGTAAACATGCCACCAAGGAAAACGAAACGCGGCCGACGCTCAGGACGAAAACGCGCGCCTACCACTACGACGTCCACAAGAGTCTCCTCTAGGTCCTCCAATTCCGTCAAGAACACGATCGTAATCAACTCGCGACCACACAGAGCTCCCGCTGCCAAGGGGAAAGTAGCGGAAGCTCGCGGGTTCAGAGACGCGATTCTGTTGGCGGCCCTGTCCAACGTCGCGCAACCGGTTCGCGTCCCGATGATGCCAATCGACAACTCATTAGGAGGTGGCGTAAGCGTCGCCACACCAGCAACCGCGGCTGGCGGCGCGACGACGGCAGCTGCTACAACACCGATGAGCCGGTTGTAGTGGCGCCACCGCAGCTCCCGCTAGAGCAACAGGTCTCAGGGTCGGTAGAAGGTTGAAGATATACCGAGGTGGTGCGAGTGGGAGGAAGGAGACGGCGGAAATGGGAACGGATCCCATGTTTGTCTTCGGTGAGACCGCGGTGCCTAGAGAGCCAGCGCCACCTTTGACATCAGATACCGGAACCGGACCTGCCCGGTTTCCGTGCACCGAGCCTGGATGCACGAGGGACTTTAAAAGCCAAGGCGGAAGGACGACTCATATCAACAGAATTCATAAAAGGCCCCAAGGCAGGACGGTGGGCGGTGAGCCAGTGGTAGTTGGCTCGGGTGGAAGAGAGAGGATGAGAGCAGCCAGGTTAGCTGCCTTGGGAATGGCTACGGGTATCCGTGCCTAAAAAATATCTGTGTGTGATAATATTACGCAATGGATCCAATTTTCACAGAGTCTGACCTGATCGAGATTTCTCAGTGGATGGTACTGTACCCTAGCATGCCACGAGAGTTCATCGAGGCCGCGTTTTTGTATTGTAGAAAGAAACCTATGACTGGGAAAGGAAAGCGCGCTCTCAAACGCGCTTTCAAGGACGCAAAAGAGGGCGAAGTGGTAGTTCTGAATAGACCCGAAATCAAATCGGAGTTGATGGTAGAGAGCTAAGCGTATGAAAGACCATGTTCAAGAGACGATCCTTTTGACCCTTAGAACTGCTGACAGGGCGAGGGGTGACTTGGCTGCTCCCACGTGGGACATCCCCATGGGCCTTTTGGACGACTTCCACGACGTGGGTCTCGAGTTACTCTCAGTCCCATACGAGCAAGCGCACATCACTTCGAGAAATAACAAGTTCCTTTTCACCACACAAGTAACATCAGACACCCATGAGATATTTCTCCCCCACGGCTCATACACGTGTTTGGAGAACAGGGCCAACATTGAGAACGCACTACGAGTGCACGACCCTGGGATGACGGTGACATACGATCGCGCGAAGAGCAAGTACACTTTTTCATCTCCCAATGCGTTTTCCATCCAGGTCTCTGAATACGCAGGAAGGGTACTCGGCCTTCTCCCACTAGCATACCAATCCACGACGTCTCTCACTTCGAACAGACCTGCCACAAACGGTCGGTTGAGCTCCGTGTTCGTGTACACCGACCTAGTCCGCGGGAATGTGGTATCTTCCCCCCAGGGCGCCCAGTATGGCGGGCTCCTTGCCGTCCTGCCAGTGATGTCGCAGTACCTGGAGCCCATAGTGTGGATGTCGTACCAGCCTCTGTGGCAGCATTTGAGAGAGTCGCCAACTTCCATCTCGTTGCGGTTGTTGGACGAGGATGACCAGCCGATAGACGTGTACACCGACTGGGTTGCTCAGCTAGCCTTCCGCATCTCGCCGCAGAAAGTGATCGGCTCAGAGGCCCGCAAGATATCGCGGGTCTTGAAGTACGTCGCGCTCAAGGACCCAGACGACAAATTTTCTCAGCCTATACCATATCAAAGTTGAAATGTTTGATCGAGTCTTCGGAAAGGTCGCCTCTGTCGTTCGTAAAGTCGGCCATGCTGCGGGGGATGCTATTCGAAAGGTCGGCCATGGCGCGCGCACGGCACAGGCTTTGTTGAAGACCGCGGACGCCGTTTTTGGAGGGGTGCCAGGAGAAATCGTGAGGAACACGCCGGTGCTCAGCAACATCGCGGGGTTCGCGGACGCTGGGTTGAAGGCACTCTCGAGCTTTGACAAGAGGGTCGAGGCTCACCGACAAGACAACCCATTACTAGGAGAGATCTTACGGTAAAATAATCTAAGCACATGGGTATACATCGATGGATCGCGCTATCCCCCGCTCAATGCAGCACGTCATCAAGTCCCTCGGGCAGCACATGACCCAAAGGGTGCAGCTCTCCACTACCTCCGCGGCCACTGACGTGCGTCACGGGTCGACTATCAGCGTGCGCCTGCCTACGTCCGGTTTTTGCGACTTGCACACCATCTGCATGAACTTCAAGGGATGGACGGCTACTACCGCTGGATATGCGACATTTCCGTCACACACCTCGTCTCTAATCAAGCGACTAGAAGTCTTGGTTGGAGGACAGCAAGTTGACAACATCAACGATTATAGCCAGTTGTACCATACTCTGCTCGCGTCTCATGGAGGGTCGAGCTACAACCAATCTCAGAGGCCTGCTGGATGGGCTGACAATGCCGTCGCGGCCCCTGTGGCGAATATTGCGGAAGCCGACGCTAAACCAGGGTGCATTGATCATTTTATCGGGTTTCTTAGCGGCAATCCAAGGATTGTGGACATGTCTCTCATGCCACCAATCGAGGTCAGGGTGACACTGATGGATGCCGGTGTTCTCATCCCTAGTGCAGCAGGGGCTGGCCTATCGTATACTCTCAAGGATATCTATTGGTCCATCGAAGTGTACCGATTTCAAGAAGATGTCATCGGCCAGGTCCTGTCTAGTCGGCTGGCACAAGGTGGGACTATCCCATACACGTGGAATACTTGGACTTCAACAAAGCAGTCGCTTGGTACGAGTAACGCATACTCAATGAAGGCGAGCTTATCTTCCATGAGCGCCTCGAAGCTTTTGGCAGTCCAAGTTTCTGCTGCCGCTGACGTTGCGAACGGTGCTGGTAATAATATGTTCTTCCATACTGGCGACACGCTCACTGGCTTCCAATTTGACATCAACGGGAATTACCAGACCCCAGCGTACTCTATGGGTCCTACAGAGGCATGGGTGAATCTGCTCTCGACTTTTGGCGACCAAGGGAACATTGGGGCTCCAGCCTCCATTACCGTGACTGAGGCATATTGGCCCACGCGATATTTCACTATGGCAGCACACCTTAACATGCCATCCGCTGGAGAGGGGTGGCAGTCAGGTCTCGACTTGAGGGGCACGGCCAGCGTCGTCACTCTCCGCGTCTCCAAGACAGGCGGCACGGACCTCGTCTTGTACATCTTTGCCGAGTCCGAGTCGCGCATGGACATCGGCGCGGTCGCCAGGCCGTCGTCCAGCTGTAAAAATCTCCCTCCCTAGTATACTGTGTCTTCGATGGATTATCTCAAAGACCCTAGGATAGTCGCAAACCCCTTAAACAGGCAGATACTGATCTTCGATACGCCAAACCTAGCAGATGATGGCAGGGCCTCACTTTTGCCAGCAAAACAAGGGCCGGTTCTGGTTGGGAAGTTTCAATATCCACTGCCACGAAACTCCAAAAAATAGTGTCATGATATTGTAGATTAGTTTGATGTCGTTTGATTATAGCATTTGCCCACTACTCACGCGGAAGAGGCGTGCCAAGAATACTGTAACCCTCACGACTGGCAGCCCAACGCCTACTGCTGTTCCAGTGACCGTGACTGCCACATTTAACAGGCCTGTAACTGGTTTTGTGTTGGGCGACATCACCGTTACCAATGGGGCGGCCTCAAACCTCCTGGGAAGTGGAAACTCTTACACGTTCGACGTCACTCCAACTATGGCCAACTTCTCAACGACTGTAAACGTGGGTGCAAACACGGTGATAGACGCATCGTGGGGGAGTGGCAACGCGGCCTCCAATACGCTTTCGTTCACGTACTCGTACGACCCAGCCGTCGACCCCGCTTTGTACGCGTGGTACGACCCGTCGGACGGCAGCACCCTGTTCAGCGACACCACGGGGACCGCCGTCCAGAGCACCGCGGGCGGCAACGTGCTGCGGATGAACGACAAGAAGAACCTGGCCTCGGGGTATCACGTAACGCAGTCCAATTCCGCGAAGACGCCCATTCTGGACACCACCGAGCTCAACGGGAAGACGTCCCTCCGCTTCATCAACCTCCGCTCGGGACTTCTGACCTCGTCATCTACATTCTGGGGATCTATCGGGACCAAGTCGTCCGTGGTGATAGTCGCCAAACAGCTGACGACCGCTACCTACCCTGATACCAACAACCCCGGGACCACGGACATTATCAGAGGATTCATGATAGGAAGCACGATGACGGCGAGAGCGAATCGACTCAGTTACCACTCCACAGGTCCCGTCGTAGCCGTGACACAGGGTCCTGGGACAACCCAGCTATATGTCGCGATGGCATCGAGACAAAATTTTTTTGACAACCAGCAGCACGTCCTTGCGCTTTCGGTGGACACGGTATTGAACACTTTCAGAACCAGATTCGACGGGCGTACCGCAGACGCGGATGCCGGGTCAAATCCCGAAACGTTCACCGGCAATCTCGCAATTGGTGGCGATACGACTAACGCAGTCCGCGCCTTTGATGGGTGGATCGGCGAGATCCTCATCTACAATACCGCCAAGACCTCCGCCGAGTTGGAGCTGATCCGCGGGTACCTCGTGGCCAAGTGGGGCACTCCTGCAACACCGCCCCCATAGACATAGGATGCAAGACAAGAACTAAATATCTCTTCTATATATCACAATAAAGCATGGAGTATCCCACTTTTTATCAGATTTTACTAGACAGCAACAAGGCACTCTCCTTTGACGCCACAACGAGACGGGCAGAATTTGTCATCAAGCCAGACCCGAGAGCCCCAATCATCGACGAGGACTGGCGAGGAGGTGGGCATGCAGCCTATCTAGTTAACATCCAGGGAGCAGCGGGGAAGAGTATACTTGGCGTGACCTCCCCTAACTTTCGAGGGGCTGAGAACAATTTGGATGAGCACGCAGTGCTTTTTTCAGAATTCTGCTCTGGTGGGGCTGTAGCTACGACTTACACATGCGTCAACGATCACAATTATATGAACCTGACTGATCCATATCTGTTTCGGAATGGTGGTCGTTTATCTTTAAGCCTCGTGCACCTCGACAGGGCTGCTGGTGATGATTCTTACACGGTCCCAACGGCTGTGGCGAAATTCGTTGTAATTTTGCGTTTCGAGAAAGTCCGAGGACTAGAGAAAAAAAAATGTTCCTGCCATGGCAAGTAATTTCTGTGCAATATACGACAATATGTATGGGTGGATGCCTTGGAAAATTCACACTGGTGGACACCCTGGAGAATTCGTTCAGGCGTATGAGAAACGACCCCGAGTACGCGCGAGCTTACGAGTCCGTTTACCTGAATTCACGTCCCAGAACTCGCCACGTGGTAGAGGCCACTCTGGACTTGCATCACTGCAAATTTTAGCCAAGTTCGACACTTGTGCAAGTCTCGCCACCTTCGCGCACTGTCCAGGCCGTGCCAGCAGACGTAACGGACCTTTGCACACGGTGCACAAATAGGCAAAATCACGTGCAAGTCACGCATCTCACGTTGCAAGCCCTCTGCCGGTAGCCATGGCTTCCCGAAACGCAGGGCCCTGCGAGAAGGCGTTGGCCACGCTTGGAAAAATCCTCGATGGTCTCGAGGACGGCCAGACAAAGATATCTGACCAGCTCGCACACCTGACGCACAAGGTCTCCCTTCTTTCCGGAAACGAAGGTGCTGTTGGAGGCACCGGACCTACCTGCGAGGTCTTCAAGATTCACGACGCCGGATATGACGATGTCGACCGCAAGACGCCCAAAATTTGCGTCGAGTGGGTCTACGAGAGGAACGCGGCAAGGCCGAGGAAGGTCGAGGACCGATGTGAGTGGATTCGCCTCGACCAAGCCGACGGATGCGTTAAGATGGTCGACGAATTCGTCGATGGCTTCTCCAAGTCCAAGCGCCAGCCAGGCATTGCCCCCGTTACCCTCTACAAGGCATGGGAGGAGGCAAAGAAGGGTTTCGAGGACGCAAAGACCGCCACTTCCCATGGCAGGAAGAGGAGCCGCGAGGAAGCGTCAAGCTCCCACGGCCATGTCTACAAGAGGAAGACCGGCTCGAACGTTGTGAAGAGCCAGACTGGAAACTCCAAGGACAAGGAGTAGAGTGTCGTCTTGTTGACGACGGCAACGAGCTTGCCATTTCGCTCTTGTTGAGCTGATAACGAATGTGAACGTGATATAAATTTTAATGAATTCGTTTATGCAGTATACAACGCGTCAATGCATGCTGAAAACAATTTTCATTCGTCTCGAAATGCAGTTCTAACTACGGGTTTTTAATCCAGAGTAAACCTCTCATGCATCGACGCAGGTCGTATGGGATTCTTGCATAGGTCGCCTGAGTTTCCAGAGTAATACACCCTAACACTCTGCACACCCCGCCGCGCGGCCCTCGCCGGCTCCCTCACCCTGCGAGGCCATGGCGAAAAATTGGGCGGTCTTTTCTTAAGAGTAAGTACGTGCAATTTTTCGCCACATCCAACAACCTACGCCACCTCAGCGCCGGCCAGTGGGGGAGGTGGCGAAAAATTGGGCGTTCTTTTCTTAAGAGTAAGTACGTGCAATTTTTCGCCATCACTCTCACACCTTGACAAACACCTCCTATACCCGCGCCAAGGGGTGGCAGGGTGGCGAAAAATTGGGCGTTCTTTATATAAGAGTAAGTACGTGCAATTTTTCGCCATCACTCTCACACCTTGACAAACACCTCCTATGACCCGCGCCAAGGGGTGGCAGGGTGGCGAAAAATTGGGCGTTCTTTATATAAGAGTAAGTACGTGCAATTTTTCGCCATCCTTGTCACACCCCCAACACACCATCACAACTGCCGGGGTGGTGACAGATGCCAGCCTAAATGTCACAACCTGGTGAGCAGTGGTGGCAGGGGGGCACTTCTGTTTTTGCAAGTGGTTCAGGGTTTTAGGGTTTAGGGCTTAGGGTGAGACCCCATCCTAGGCCGCGGTCACTATAGGGTCACTATAGGGGTGGCAGATGCCAGCATAAGGGTGGTGCACTTCTCCTAGTCGCGATGACGGAATGATGACGGAATGATGATGGAAGCTACTTAATTAATTAATTAGACTCGTGCTCCCGTTGGGGAGTCACGGAGCATTAACCCCGATGGATGGATGGATGGGTGCACACATTCCTACCGGTCTAATCTATCTACATTGGCTACATACTACATCTATCTAACAACATTCTAACTATACAACATCTATCTAGGCAGCCGCACGCTGCCCTAGGGGAGCTATCTAGCGTGCCTCCCGTGGGATTGCACGTGGAATGTGCTCATGGTATTGCCTCATGTCATGGTGCACCAAGCATGCAGGCTGGCAGCTATATAACAAGATGTAATATGGGCAAACTAGGTCAGAATGACCTGTAATTTGGTGGCAAGCTTCGTGATACATTAATTTAATTAATTGCACTTGTTTTGGCCCAGTTTGTGGTGGGCAAGGGTGTCTTTGTGGTGGTGTTTGAGCTCCAAACCACAAAAAGCGATCATTTTGTTTTTGCACATGACCATATTTCAATGTGAGTAAACGTGGTCAGAATGAGCTGAAACTTTGGGGCTGTGTGATTGCAACCCTGGGCCAATTTTGATTATATGATTTGACCCCATTGCATGTGTCTATGATTTGATATATTTGTTTAGGCACCAAAAAATACGTG
Organism: Mesostigma viride; assembly: GCA_009746045.1. Lineage (NCBI taxonomy): Eukaryota > Viridiplantae > Streptophyta > Mesostigmatophyceae > Mesostigmatales > Mesostigmataceae > Mesostigma > Mesostigma viride. The sequence goes on along the minus strand of RPFO01000079.1, from coordinate 6,120,230 downwards.
TTTTGGGGTAAACTATTTCAATGTGTCTAAACATGCTTATATTCTGACCTGCAAACTAGCTGGAATTAATGGCAAGGGTTGCAATTAGATGGGAATATATGATTTGGCCACAATGGGTTTGCCCATTGTCCTAGGGAAAATCGGCCAAAAATAGCGTCTTTTTCTATTTTTAGCACATAACGGTCACATGGTGGGGGGTAGTACACCCCAAAGTGGTTGGAAATTTTTTTTTTTATCATATTTATGGTCCCCAATCATAAGTGGATTTTTATCACATGCCTAGGTATGGTTTCCAGAAAAGTGCCCTTTTTGGGTGTCATGTCCCCTTATTAGACTCGTGCTCCCGTTGGGGAGTCACGGAGCATTAACCCCGATGGCGGACTGCGGAAGGCACCACCCCACCATTCCCCCTTCACCACGGGGTGTGGCAAGGTTGTGTCCTGTCCCCATACCTGTTCATTATTGTCGTGGATCACGTCATGCGCCGGGCACGTGCGCGCTTTACTGCTCTTAAGGGGTTCGAGCCTGGCTTGGACATTCTTAACGACAGCGCGCACGGCGGGGTTAAACCTGGTTACCGCCTGGCCGACTTGATTTATGCGGACGACACCACCCTCATCGCGCGCCCCGAGCACATTCAGACCTGGCTGGATTGTCTGGGCTTGGAGGCGCGGGCGGTGGGGTTGGAGATTAGTGTCAAAACCGAGGCTATGGTGATTGGGGCTTCCAGTAGTCCGCCGCTACCACGGCTGCTAGACGGGACGGAGGTCCCGTTTCGTGATCGCAACTGCTGGGCAGCATGCTTCCTGACACCGCCGCCGATGTGGACACCCGCATCGGCCTGGCCTGGGCTCGGCATCGTTCGCTGAAAACCTACTGGCACTCGAAGGTCCTCGGCGAGCACCGCAAGCGCATGCTCCTCAAGGTCCTGGTCCTCACGGTGCTCACGTATGGCGCCGAGGCATGGACGCTCACGGACACGCTGGCGGCCAAGCTAAACGGCACGGTAACCAGGATGCTCCGTCAGGCCCTGAATGACGGGTTTTCCACGCATAGGCATCTAGAATCTTTGTACCAGGGCATGCCTCGCATTTCGGACGAGATTAGACAGCGTAGGATATCATTTGTAGGACATCTTGCTCGCACCAGCCAGGTCGGGCGACACCGCCCTCGGTCTGGCCGGCCCCCGGCGGCTTGGCCAGCCAGGACGGCATATCCTGACCTGGCCTGGCCCCAAGGACATTCCTAAGAAGGTAGGCAAACATGTCATGACCTACCCACAGCAGTTGATGGCTGACCTAGTGGTCCCAGCGCAGTTTGAAAATCGCATTCACTCCCTCTCTCTTGCTTGGACTGCTATGCAGGACAAGAGGAGGTGGAAGACCATTGTCCAGGCTCATACGCCCGCCCCTGTGGGCAAGCCCCCTCCCCCCAAGCGGAAGGGGCGCTTTAATTGCTGAGTAGAATAGGTAGGGTTTTCTAGATTAGATTAGCTTAGAGTTAGATTAGTTAGTTCGGTTTCGCGGCTAAAGTTGTCCCCCCCTCCATCCATCCACGGGAATATGTGCTACATGAGCTCCCAACGGAGTCATGTTATAATTTAAGTTAATTTAATTTTAACCCCGATGGATGGATTATTATTATTATTATTATTATTATTATTATTATTATTATTATTATTATTATTATTAATCAACATCACTCCGTTGGGAGTAAATGTAGCACATATCCCTGAGAAGGGGCATATGGCTTTTAATACATTCTAGGCTACTTCATACAAGGGTGGGAATGTAAGCTACCCTTGATCTAGGTGCACCAGGGGCACCTGCCCCCTCATGATCTTCACACTATGCCCAGCTAAGGGGGAGTATGTCATGTGGGGGGAAGATCATCATGGCTATATACAAGAGCTAGGGCATGGCTTCTCAACAGGGAGGGACTCCGGCTGCGTGGGCACTGCATAAAGCTAGGCATCATCTGGAGGGTGGCTCATCATAGGCACACATGTACATGACTAAAAAGGCTAGGCCTAAGCTGGTATAGTGCCTGTAGTAGGCGGGCATGTACAAGGCCACTGTCTAACTATTCTACACTACTGCTGCTGTATTCCCCTAGGCTGGGGCTGGAGCTGCTGGGGCCGCGGTGGTCGAGGGGGTCGCTTGCCAGGGCTTGTGGCCGATCGACGTAGATGGCCGCCCCCTTCCGTCGGAGTACACCGGCTGGCCCGCCTTGGTCTGCCGGAGCTGGAGGTAGGTCGGCCATAGCTCCCGTCGCCGTTGTTGCTGTGCCAGGGTCAAGTCGTCGTCCACGGTGAAGTGAGTCTCCGAGAGCCGCTTGCGGCGTCTGAGAAACGAAATCTTGTCCGCTGGGCTGTCAAAGATGATCGGAAGAAGCGGAGGTGCCCCTGCCTTCCCCCGCGCGCGGGGGAGGCGGTGGGCGGTCAGCTTGATCTCACCAAGAAGGCCCATGCGTGCAAGGATTTTGCTCTCAAACGCGCGTGCCAGCTTCTCGGAATTCTCACCTTCTTCCATGTCGAAGTTCTTGAGTATGGCGTTGAGGCTGCGCTTGGCGAGCTCGGCCTCCTCGCGGAGGTCAAGCGTCTGCCGCTGGAGCTGGGCTGCGACGGCGGAGGTGGTGGAGGTGGTATTTTGCTTAAGCATATCCGCCCAGGTCGTGATGGGAGGAGCATCGCCGGCCAGGCCAGCCGGGGCTGGCTCAAGTGGCGGCAATGTCCTTCACTGGGCGGTGAGGCCGGCTGTGTTCTGCAAGACCTCGATCGCGATTGCATTATTCATGAGGCGCTGGTCGATGTCGCGGAGCTGGGCGGTGATGGAGTCGGTGGAGGCGGAGGGGGGGGGGGGGTGGAGGCGAGGAGGGTGGCGGTGGCGGTGGGGATGGTGGGAAGCTCAGCAGCCAGCGTGCCGCCAAGTGCCGCCACATCTGCGGCAAGAGGGGTCACGTGCTGCTCGAAAGCTTCCAATTGAGGAGGGTGCGGATGGTGGCTTCGGTGGGGAAGGTGGGTGGGGGCGGCTGGTGGGGAAGCCCAGATCGCGGATTCGGAGCGTCCAACAAGGGAGCAGAGGGCGAAGCGTTGAAGCTTGGGGCGACTCATGCGGTGAATGACTGGGAGAGCCTCGGCGGGGTCGACAAGCTGGCCATTACCAGGCCAGCGGCCGCAGTTGTGGGACGTGAGGTACACACACAGGGCTAGAAGCGAGGCGTGATTGCCGAAAAACACGTCTTCCATGAACCAACCGGGGCTGCGTTGCCAGAAGCCGGAGCTGCTGACGTCAAAGGAGGTCTCTTCCCAGGGCGGCTCAGCAGAGCGACTGCGCTTAGGTTCAGGCGATGCAGATGGCGAGGCAAGCCCGGGAGGCTGGGCGAGCACTGGTCAGTGCACGACTAGTGTCACCGTTGCCATCTGGGCCGGTGGGCGAAGCTGCAGCCGAAGCTGCAGGCGTATTTGCATTGCCGAGCGCAGCCGCCAGGCTGCGTTGCGTCGAGAGGCGTTTGCTCATCGTATATTGCGTAATAGCTTCGGAAAATTATATCAGCATGTGCGTCGTAGAAAGACGCATCGATTGTGATGTTCACGGCTGAATGCGGTGCTCAAACGTGAAAGTTATGAGCTCCGCCGTCAGCCATGGCTATCTCGTGGCTCGTGGCTCGTGGCTTCCATGGAATGGATGGATGGATGGGTGCAAACAATCCTACCGGTCTAATCTTCTGATTTGGCACGCCGCAAAGGTGAAAACAATTTGCGTTCAGTGCCGGTCCGCGGAAAACGCGATCTGCAAATGAATCCAGGCCGGAATCGAACTGGGGACCTCTCGCACCAACTTTTGCTGACTATAGGACGGACGTCTCCTGATCCTAAGGCATCGCCAACTGATCGACACCTACAGTCATCCGCAAAAGTTCTCCTTTCCGGGGAGTGATGCAAGCCTTTCGGATTTGGTACTAGATAAATCATTCGAGATCTGTGTGTGTAGTCCTGAGTACTACACACGTGTCCACTCGAGACTTGTTCAGTCTCGAAACGCGAGACGGGCTACATTGTCATATCCGTCAGTCCATCCTCATGGCAACTGACTGCATGCAACCACTCACGGGGGCTGCTCCGGGCTGCTCGAACTATTTCACCCCATGAAGACAACAAACCAGTTGTGAGGGAGAGAAACGGACGAACAACGACCACCATGGTTCGTTGCTCATCCTTCTATACTGCTCAAAGCTCAAGCCTGGCGGCTGGCGCCACTAGCGCCACTTTAGACATCAGCCAATCATAACATTGTCTAATTTCCGACAAGCTAAACTTCAAGCTTTATCTGTCAAGCGAACACAAATATACAAGGGCAAATCTATCGGCTATGCCAGGCACCGCCTGGGGCTTCCTTGCATTTGTGTCTGGTGTCCCACGTTGAAATCCTGAAATTGCACATCTGCTCAGTGCCTCGCCGGCTTGCTGCGTACCAGCATTCGGCAAACTGCCCTTGTGACGAATGTCAGTGAAATTCAGGTCCGCCCAAAAGTTCCGTCAGCAAATTCAGCGGACTTGGCGCGTGAGTACAATTGAGATCCGCGGCGTCAGTACCGGGCCGCGGTATAGCAACCCGCACAAGGCTGCGGACGTCAGAATTACGCTAAAATCTGAATTGCGGACGTGATAGATCACGGACGCGACAGCTGTCGCGTTTGCGTGCCATATCATCCTGGACTGGTCATTACCGCTACTTGGAATGCATCCACTATCATGATGCTGCAGCAGTAATCATGCATGTGTGAGATATGCCACATCCCCCCCCACTATTTAGCTCACAACAACGTGAGAGCAAAAAGTGAAAGAAAGGCATCTCACACTAAAGAAGGAAGCCCAAAGAGGGCGTCATTCCAGGCAGCAGCAAAAAGGAAAAAAAATCCAGCTGCTCCAAGATGCTTTTCCTGCAGGATCAGCAACAACCTTAACATGCATGCTTTTAAAGGCTTAGCAATAACCCCTTCAATGGCTTTTTACCGGGAAAAGCCTAACCTCTTCAGATGCTTTTGAAGGCTAAGCAATAACCTTTTCCTTGTGCTTCCCTGGGTGAAGCAGGAGGAACCCCAGGCTGGCCGGACTGAACCCATCATGGGTTGTTCGTCCGTTTAAAATGAGAATGAAAGGTGCGGTCCTTTATGGCACCGCCACCTTCATGACAGGCAATCCGGCCCAACCAGCCGATTCTTGAGACCATGCTTTATCATTAAAGCAACCAAAAGACATTTCAATTCCAATGAGATACATGACGAATTACAAAGAGTGTCGAGTTGTAATGTTGTAGTTATAAGAGCAGCTGTGAGGTCCCTTGGTTGACGCCATTGCAGGCCCCTTGTGGCGGCAGTGCGCGTGTGTTCCCGACCTAGTTCCTACTGGCATTCTTGCCAACGACGACCAGGGTGCCCGAAGGCCCTGTCCCTTGTCTCGTTCTCAGTCTTACACACATTCTTAACAAAACCAATACATTGTCATATCCGTCAGTCCATCCTCATGGCAACTGACTGCATGCAACCACTCACGGGGGCTGCTCCGGGCTGCTCGAACTATTTCACCCCATGAAGACAACAAACCAGTTGTGAGGGAGAGAAACGGACGAACAACGACCACCATGGTTCGTTGCTCATCCTTCTATACTGCTCAAAGCTCAAGCCTGGCGGCTGGCGCCACTAGCGCCACTTTAGACATCAGCCAATCATAACATTGTCTAATTTCCGACAAGCTAAACTTCAAGCTTTATCTGTCAAGCGAACACAAATATACAAGGGCAAATCTATCGGCTATGCCAGGCACCGCCTGGGGCTTCCTTGCATTTGTGTCTGGTGTCCCACGTTGAAATCCTGAAATTGCACATCTGCTCAGTGCCTCGCCGGCTTGCTGCGTACCAGCATTCGGCAAACTGCCCTTGTGACGAATGTCAGTGAAATTCAGGTCCGCCCAAAAGTTCCGTCAGCAAATTCAGCGGACTTGGCGCGTGAGTACAATTGAGATCCGCGGCGTCAGTACCGGGCCGCGGTATAGCAACCCGCACAAGGCTGCGGACGTCAGAATTACGCTAAAATCTGAATTGCGGACGTGATAGATCACGGACGCGACAGGCTGAACACGGCTGGAACCTTCTTGAGAAGGGGGCGTAGCCTGTACTAATCTATCTACAACATCTATCTACAACTAGTCTAAGCTCTCTACCCTAGGGGACCTGTCTGGCGTGCTTCCCGCATGTTTGCACACGCGGGCGCTTGCCCACGGGAGGGGGTTCGTTGTCCTCTATGACCTGGGCCCACTTGGCCTTGTCCATCATCTTGTTCCAAATCACGGAGAGACCTAGCTAGCCCCCCCGATGTCTGCGACTAGCTGTTCTTTGAAGGTGCGGGCCTTGCGGCGGCGAGCATTGCGGGGCCCGGCGCCCCACGTATGGAGGTGCCGGCCAGGCTGAGCTGGGCGCAGCCCCGCGGGCCGGGGGGGCACGTGAGGTGTCTACCTGGTTGGTGCGAGCTAAGTGCCCTATGCTAACTGCAGGCGCCGCTGCTTAACGGTGCATGCTTGTGATATATGGCATGCCGATCGAGGTACAGGTCCTCATTGTAAACATGAGCAGCGTAGCCTACACGAAAAATGGATCGCAGCATGTTGGTGACCGCGCCGTCCAGCTTTCTGGCCAGGTCGGCTGTGAGGGTCCACGTCTCGGCCCCGTACGTAAGAACAGGGAGGACTACGACCCTAGGGAGCTAGTGCATGCGGTGTTCAAATGGAGCTGGGACCATGAGGTCGGCCAGCAAGTAAGTAAGTAAGTACAAGTACTTGCGTGTCATATGCGCAAAGGCATGCCCCACGGAGTACTATGCTAGCAGCCCCAAATCACGGAGAGACCTAGCCCCCCCCATGTCAGCGACTAGCTGTTCTTTGAAGGTGCGGGCCTTGCGGCGGCGAGCATTACGGGGCCCGGCGCCCCACGTAAGGAGGTGCCGGCCAGGCTGAGCTGGGCGCAGCCCCGCGGGCCGGGGGGCCACGTGAGGTGTCTACCTGGTTGGTGCGAGCTAAGTGCCCTATATTAACTGCAGGCGCCGCTGCTTAATTAATGGTGCATGCTTGTGATATATGGCATGCCGATCGAGGTACAGGTCCTCATTGTGAACATGAGCAGCGTAGCCTACACGAAAAATGGATCGCAGCATGTTGGTGACCGCGCCGTCCAGCTTTCTGGCCAGGTCGGCTGTGAGGGTCCACGTCTCGGCCCCGTACGTAAGAAAAGGGAGGACTACGACCCTATATAGGGAGCTAGTGCATGCGGTGTTCAAATGCATGGAGCTGGGACCATGAGGTCGGCCAGCAAGTAAGTAAGTAAGTAAGTATAAGTAAGTAAGTAAGTACTTGCGTGTCATATGCGCAAAGGCATGCCACGGAGTACTATGCTAATCTCATTAGAAAAATAATTACACAAAAGTTTAAACAAATATCGTCTGCATCATCCCCCAACCGTTAGGCACTAGATCCATGGGGATGTAATCCTCATCCGAGCTGTCCTCTACTGTAATGGCAGACGAGGCGGTAGTACATAGCGGCTATCCTCAGGACCAATAACCTCCACCTGCGGACTTCTACCCTGGCTAGCAACGGGCCGCGGGGCCCGTGGGGAGAAAACGGCCAGCAACTGCTGTGTATATAGTAACTTAACCAAGCTAAGTCTTAACTATTGTACAAAAATCCTAGCTACTCTCCTCAGCACAGCGCCACGCCCCTTCCTCTTGGGGGGGGGGGACAAATTGCCCACAGGGGTGGGCGTGCATGTGGGCATGGGCAATGGTCTGCGCCACTTCTTGTGCCTCTTCTGTCCTCTTCTGCGCCTCTTCTTGTCCTGTGCACATGGCAGTCCAAGCAAGAGAGAGGGATCGGAGGAACTGCGGTGTTGAAACTGGGCTGGGACCACTTATAGGTCGGCCAGCAACCGATCTGTTTTAAAAAATTGGGTCTCCACATAAGCCAGCCATTTTATTCAAATGCACAAGGCTACACATTTCCATCTCCATGAATTCATATAATTTATCATCCTGAGCGACTCGAAAACGCGGAAAATGTAACGGCAGGCTCGAGCTACCATGGTCCGGATTCTCCTGATATTTCTGGCCGGCCTGCGCTGGTTGGCTAGCTCCTTGATATACCGGCTGCAGACCTTAGCTACTTTATAAATACTGCCACATCCCATGCAAATTATTGTACTGTACCTCTGTCATGCTAGCCACGAACTCGATTGGCCAGGTGTTTGTAATGTAATACATATTAAAAGCCATACACAACACCTTGAAATGGCCTTTTTTTTACATAAATTATGGCCCATGGCAAGTTTATTGTCAGATTGACCTATAGATAGGATTGGATCCCACCACTTCCCGGGATGTGTCTGGCTAGTGGTGGAGTAGTTGAGTCAAAATGTTAAGTTTACATGGTACTCCCTGCTTAAGTTAACTCCAGATCCAAGGCCAAAACTGGCCACCTAAACCACTTGCACTTGCATAGAAACAATAGTTGACATCAGATTATGCTGTAACTTTGCAGTGGTGATGAATAATAGTTGTTTTGACATGTATTGTACAAAGTTCTACGCCATTTGGAGCCCTAGTTGGTGACAAATGCTAGCAAAATTTTGCTAGCATTTGTCATTAATGGCCATTTTAAATAAATATTTAACCCAAATAATGTCAGAATGCCACCAAAACTTATTGCCATCATGCCAGCACCTGACGAATGGTCTCAACAAGTCATGAGCAAAAATTCAGATCATGCAGAGCCCAAAATGGTGACATTTGCCAGCAAATGTCACCATTTTTTGCTTTTTTACTCATAATTTTAACAACATTAACCACCAAAACACTCTCCAAGCTGGGGCACATCATTTAAATCTTTGCAGGCAACTCAAGAATGACTAGTACAAACAGTGTGCAAAAACTTGGTGCATGTGAATGCCTGGTGGGTGGTGACCATTGCTAGCAGAATCCATCATGTAAGGTACGCATTGCCAGTATGCCACAAAGCTGTGATGTGCAGTGCATGTCCATATGTATACCCCATGACACCATGCCTCTAAACTACTTGGCACATTGCAAAATGGGAAGGAAAGGTGAACAATACATGCCACATCACTAACACAGCCATGTGAATGCTACCAACACGCACCATGCATGATCTACACTACGTGTAATACATGTCGAGAATATGCCGAGCGAGCATATCAAGGTGCAGTGACCCCAACGTTGGCACATGTCACCTGGCATCCACGTATGCTCACATGATATGGCATTGGCATATCCCATGTCTCCATCTCTTGCACTTTGTGCGCACCAAGCCACCCATGCAGTCGCCCACCCATGCAGCCACCTGGCCACCCACCCACACAACTGCTCACACACTCGCGCGCCCGTGCACCCAGACAGCCACCTGTCCTCCCACCCAGTGACCCACCCACCAAGCCAGCCGCGCACGTGCTTACCCAACTTAATAACCATGCGTGCACCTAGGCACCCAACCACCTACCAACCCACTTGGACATCCACCCACCCACCAAGGCACCTGCGCAACCCACACACCAACTAGGTAATAAGGAGGCAATTTCCCCCATCCAATGAGCCAACCACCCAACCACCCAACCACCTAAACACCCAGCCAGCTGGCCCCATATGCACCCGTCCGGCCACCCACAGTTGACCCACCCACGCACCTACCCACTCAACCACTCACTGCCCCCACACCCTTATACCCAGTGACCCACCCACTGACCCACCCACACATGCATTTTCTCAGCCAGCACCCCGACACCTACCTCACCCCAAACCTGCACAGCCCTTCACCCGCGATAGGTGAGTCGGTCCCAACCATAAACCCATCCACGCATCCATATCTGTGCGCCCACCCGTCCATCTACCCGTCCCTTCGCCCACCCACCCACATCTAGTCATCTACACATCCACCAGCCACCAACCACCAATGGCCCACCCACCAACCCACCCACCCACACACATCCCTAACCAACCAACCACCAACCCACCACCCTCAAAACCGTGCAGTTGTTTCACTCATGCATCCAACAAAACACCCACTTCAAAGTCCCCAAAGCCTATCATCACCCAGCCACCTGGCCATCTGCCAATAACCGACCGCCCTTGCACTCATCCACCATGACCAGCCAGCCAGCCACCCACCCTCTCCAACTGCCTGTGCTCCCACCTACGCAGCCAGCCATTTACCAAGGCATCCACCTATAAGCCAGCCACCTGCCATTGAACCCACCCACGCCTAGGCATCCCTTGAAGCATCTATAGCCCAAGCCTCCCACCCAAGGCTCTCTGGGCAATCAAACAACCAAACAACCAATCACCCAGCTACACAACCACCTAACCACCTAACCACTCAACAACACAATCACCGAACCAACCAACTACCCAACACCCACACCAGCCAGGCATGTGCCCGCCTCGCATGCCCTCACCATTGCAACACCCCATACACGCCCCGCTCACCTAGCCAGCCACACACCCAGCCAGTCTCCTGCTCAACTCACGCATGAAGGCAACATCAGCCATGCATGGCCTCACCTTGCACCACTTGCATTGCCTGGGTAATTTGCATGAGACAGCTTCCATCTCATTGTCAGCAACTGAAAAGGCTCTTTCTTCACAGTAATGAATAAGCAACAACGTTGGAAACGCTTCTCCCACTCCTCTTTAAAACAGTCTTTAAATCAGAAAGACAAGGCAAATATCTGGACAAGGTGGCAATAACCACTGCACCATGCTCTTGAGAAAGTATTAACAATCCAGCTTTCTACCCTTTCAGAAGCTGCCTTGCGTTAGCAACGATTCTGGGCCCTCTGGCTCGCTCACCTCGCTTAATCTGCGCTTCTTTATGGCAGCCGGGATATGCGAAGCTTGAGCCGAGCGTGTCGTGGCGAGGTCGTCTGCCCGACTCATCACATCTCGCAACCGCACTGCCGACTAATAAAAACGATGCCCCCCTTTGCCTTTTGTATCTGGCGTCAAAAGAACAATGAACTCGCTTGGAAAACACTGTCGCAAACAGCTTCCTACAGGCATTATAAGCAATTTTCGCAGCTTTTACCGCACTTACTGCACATCCGGAAGACCATTAGCGGCCTTAGCGCGGAACCTTGGGCACGCCATATCCCTGGTGGCTTACTGCCGCAGGCTGGCAGTATAGGAAGGTCGGGCATAGCCTAAAGAGCTGATTATCTGACGACAAAGATATGCATTGCATGAAGCAAGAAACAGACGGATTTCGCACCCCCATATTTATTCACGTCAATGCCGGACAATTAAAAGCGAAACTCAAAAAACGAAAACACTAACGTTTTCGGGAATATTATAACGAACAAGCTGAGCTATCGTGCCGGGATTTTCGTATCCTCATGTGACCAAGACTTTGAGACACGTACCACCGAGAAATCCGGTTTTCGCGAAAAACTGGTCCGCTGTGAAAAAAACTTTTTGTCCCGTTCAATGCCCGCGTCGCAATCACAGCGTATATAAGTCCAAAATTATTCCATGGATTAACCGTGATGTAAGCTTCGTTTTGACACCTCGAGCGGCTGCAATGACGCAAGTTTCAGAACGCTAGCTCATGCTCGACCGCCATGGGTGTTTTCGTCGTTTTCGCCTCTCGCGTGGCGGGAAAAATCTAGATCTCGGACGAATTCCGGACAATAATTTATGTAAAAATTTGGCGGGGCTCGCGGTGTTGTGCGGGGCGCACAGACCTTAGCTACTTTATAAATACTGCCACATCCCATGCAAATTATTGTACTGTACCTCTGTCATGCTAGCCACGAACTCGATTGGCCAGGTGTTTGTAATGTAATGTATTAAAAGCCATATGCCCCTTCTCAGGGATATGTGCTACATGTACTCCCAACAGGCTTATCAAAGAGACAACCAGCGCAGGCCAGAAATCGGGAGAATCCGGACCATGGTAGCTCGAGCCAGCCGTTATCTTTTCCGCCAACCGTTATCTTTCCCAACAGGCTTATGTTCTTAATTAATTAATGCAGGCAATTTAAGCAGTGCATGGATCAGAGCACTAGTTTCCACAATATTACATGCGCAGATTTGCAGACTGCGACTTTAACAAAAACCTGGCTTCTAACCAGCGATGGACGGAATGTTTACTTGGCAAGCCACTTGATCTGAGCAGTTAGGTTAGCAGGCATCAGTGAGACAACTAGCGCGAGTCAGGACCTACTCTCCATGTTAACCACATATGACAACTTTCTACCCTATGACTTGTCTCTGTGATATGACACAGAAGCGAACAAGCTTTCAATCAGTGATAGTATTGTATAGATGCTTCTGCTGAGAAAGCTGCCATGCTCCATTTGAAATTCTGTGCTCATGCGTTCCCACCATGGCTATGTCAATCCTGCGACATCAAAGAGGCGGACCTTCCCACGGAAACATCCAGGACAGTCGCAACCACTTTGAACATCATGATGCCATGCTCAGGTGTCCATGCCCATTTCAGACCCTGGCCGGGACACGTCAGCATCGTGAACCTGCCCTGTGGTCATTCAGAACCAGCACCTAGTCTCACTGAAAACGGGCAGTCCCTAGCCATGGCTGCAATGGCGCAGAGGATCGCGCCATTACTTGACTCCCAGGAGAGCATGACCAAGTCATCCCAGCCCCCCGCTACTGTGAAGGCGCTGCTGTTCAAGAAGGGGAATGGGAGCACTTGGCACACACATCCATCATACGTGAGTACTTCCCCACATTGCGCCAGGATACCGCTGTCGACGGCGAAAGGGGGGACGACCAGTTGGGCAGTCGGTGGGTCGCTCTCCAAGTAACACTCCCAAAGTGACGGGGAAAACGAGCAAATGTTGGCCACATTAAGGTTGGCCCCGCCGCCCTTGATGCATGGCAGGCAAGCGGATGGACGCATTGATTGCATGGGATAGCAGCCGACGAAACATTCTCCGAAAGGGACCCAGCCGGGGCGCCCACGATAGTCCCCCCTGTGAATGTCTTCACACGAAGCTCCGCGAGGGTGGCCCTACAACATGGTAACATCAAGGTGGAGCAGTCATTGAGGTTCCCTCTACGAGATCCCCTCAGTGACGTTTTCCACCGAGGCACAGCCCACGCCTGGGTCCTGCCGCGCTAGGTCCAGCAGGGATTGATGGGCATGGTGGTTCAGCATAGCCATTTGGCGCAGCGTGAAGAAAACGGTGCCACGCGGCCTGCTCACGCCTACTGGGGCCCCACCACGTTCTTCATCACCCCCTGCAGGTACTCCATCGCGGATACGGCGATCAGCGGGAGCCAGTAGCCGTAGATGATGAACGCAAAGAAGGTCTGTGGCGCATGCACAGAGGGCACCAGCAAAGGAGCACGGGGGGCGACAGGGTCAGGGTATGCGGCGGTTAACATGGCAACATAAGCACAGCTTGTAGCATCACACAACAAGAACAGGTAGTAGAGTACGATAATCATGCTTTGTAGTACAGCACCGTCTTGTCTGGGGGATCAAGCATATCACCTTTGTGGGAACGGAGTGACACACAAACAGAGGGACCCAGGCAACGACATCGATCCACCTACTGAGCAGCATGCGTGCGTTTTCTGCCAGCGCCGTAGCACATCTGATAGTTGTCGAAACGACAAGACTTGCTAGCGTAAGACAACCTAGTGTGAGACAAGCTACCGCAACGTACACATAGCTAAGCACGCCGTCCGGGGGGGGCATATGATGGATCAACTGCGTGGCCCTGTACAACAACAATCTTGCATGGGATAGCTCGCAAGTAACCGCCACGCCATCCACGTCTTGCGTCCCCTCTGCGCAAGCAAAGCGCAGGGAAAAGGAGGGAGGAAACACTGAAGCGATGCCCTCACATGCAACCCCATGTTCAACCCCACGTTTACGACGTGTTTACTTGACTGTCAGTGCGTCTGCTAACGGTCCGGATCTGGACATTGTGTCCGAATGTCCCGAGGCCGCCGGGCCATCGATACGCATTGGTCCGGAGGCCGCTCGGCCGTCCGGAACCGTTTGGTAGATGTCCGGGGGCCTCCTGCTAGGCCGCTGGCTGGCACGGCGCCGGACCTACGTGCTCGAGGCACTTTCAGATCTATGCAGGATTCCATGCTGTGCTGCCTGGTAGGTCTGTTTGTCCGTAACGAATTGGAGAATACTTGGGACATTTGTATTCTCGTGTGTCAGTCCGTACTTTTTGTCAGGCACTGGGCAGCAATACAAATGTCATGCCGGCTTTCCCCCGTGCACGAAAACGACGAAACGCTGCAAAAATGGCAGCAATGCAGCTAAACCAAATCTGATTACGGTGATTACGGGTGTTTTGGTTGATATTACGCTAGAGAACGGGCAGTAGACGTTGGGACGTACAAGAATTTTCTGAAAGCTTTCTTAGTGAGGAGACGTATACCTAATAGAAGCGAGGAAGACATGCAACGCCATGCCGCACAAAAAAGTGCGGATCTTTATGGGGAAGCGAGCAGCGAACTGCATATTTACCAACTAGATGCTGCTGGTGGCTAAAGCAAAGAAACTCTCCGCCAATATGTTAATGCAGAGAAGGTGAAGGAGGCTATTCGAGGCGATCTTAAAGCTGTCGGTTCCACCCCTGCTAGCAGTCCGAGAATCAGATCTGAATCCGAGAATAGCTTCCGACAAGGGGGAAGAACAGGGGGTTGCGGCGCTGCGGCTTACGAAAGTAGCACGGAGCCGCTGAATTAGGATGGAAGGTTGCTCATTCGTCTATAGAGAAAGGGACGGACGTGAAAAGCGGGGGGTTCCATGATTGGAAAAAAGCGAGGGGGCGTGGAAATGTGCTGGGCGAGTAGGTACCAACCCAGGGACAGGCAGCTTCAAAAGGCTCTTTTAGAATGAATTTAGAGGTTTCAAGGAACGGTATTTTGTCGGAAAGTGCTAAGCATTGTCATGAGCTTGCAGCATCTGTTGCTTTGCTTTGCTTTATACCAACCATACATATCTTTCTACCCCCACTATGTGATGTACTGGATGTGTGGCTTGGCCCTGCCGACATTCCACAAATAGCTTGTTATCTTCCTCATTTTGTCTTGGTGCTTGGTAGCATGGCTGCAAAGGTACGCATACTGAATAATCCTGTTTGGTACTACTTTTAGGCTGAGGCTTAAGTGCCTAGCCCCTAGGGCCGACAGCTACCCTTCTTGCTTGGATTTGTGACAAAAGGCAGTGGCCCAGTTTTGTAAGAATTCTAAAGAAAACATTAAAACCATGGTAGAAATACTAACACCATTTTATTTTGGCCAGAAAACTTTCGCCAGCGTCCGGGGGCGGGGGGAGGGCCCCCCCCGGCTGCTACGCGGCCTCGTCCGGATAGCCGAATCCCCCCCCAACTTTACGACGCACTGTTAACCGTGGACAAGTGTGCCGTCCATGATGAGAACAGCGAGATGCACATGCACGTGCCCATGACTAGCTGGGTGGGTGGGTGCGTGGGGGAGGATCGTTGGGCGTTCCAAGGTGGGGTTAGGGGGGGGGTGGCTGGGCAGTCGAGTGGCCAAGCTCATGGCTGGCGGGCAGGGGACAAGCAGGGTGAACTATTGCAGGGGGGAGGAACGCCCCGTGCTTGCACGCACCATGCTGGCGCGCCCAAGCCATCGTTCGATTGCCACGCCCAGTGGCACCTTTTTCTTTTCTGTTGTGGGAAACGGCGTTCCAGGCAGGGGCAAGCACCAAGAAGAGGAAATAATCGGTGGGTCAGGCAACCGGCCAGGGGAATGCGGCAACCACGCAGGAACAGGTATACGCAGGCACTCATAACGAGCAGCGCACCAACGCCAGTGGGGCCCTGAAACAGGCTTGCAAGAGCAGGGACATGCTGGGACGATGCTCACAAAGGGAAAAGCTAGCTTATATCAAGGAGACAACCAGCGCAGACTGCTAGCTTAAATGCCAATCTTGATGGTGTGATACCTGCCCGCCCGCACGCCTGCCCGCCCGCACCCTCCTGCCTGCTCCTTCCCAGTGGGGCTCCCACGCCTTCGGCTTTTTCTCTCCTACTACATGGGCCCTACGTAAACATCTCAGTGCCCTACATGACATAACTGGTCAAACATCTCGTGCATTCCACTGCCGCACATTCGTGTCTAGAACTCTTGGTGCCTTCCATATGTGTCGTGTCCATGCGACTACTGTTGCGCATCCCTTCAACAAGGACCCTGGTAAATGCTGAGTAAGCGTGCCTACAGCACAACATGCCATGCACCACCCAAAGACCCACTGCACACTCCATCGTATCTCATCCAAGTACCGATTCGCTAGGCAACCCATAAGCCGTAGCGAACTAAGAAAAGGAAAAACACAAGAAATCTAGGTTCCGCTCTTTTGAAACCTGCCGCTTTGGTGTTAGCCCATAGCCCGGTTGCTACAAAGACCGGCCCTTGTTCTCCATATTCTACATCATCGCCGTGTCTGTAACATAGTCAGGAGATTAAGAGATACTGCCCCCGGCTTCGCGTACAAGCCCGAGGTAATGTTCCCATTCCCGTAGTGTTACATGTCCGTGACGCTTGCCAGTGACCGCTTGCCAGTGACGCCTGCCGGTGACGCTTTCCACTTCCATTTCTCCCCCCCCCCCCCCCCCCCTCCCCTCTCTAAAAATGTCCATTAACTTGGCCGTTAGAAAACGGCGTCAACAGCCGAAAACTGTGACAAGCGCCGCACTAGGCACGTTCGTAGCGCCACCCCCCCCCCCCCAGCCCCGTTCCCCCGCCCCTAAAGCCCCTGTCGACAGTTGACGCAAGAAGGGTTCTGTGGATCGTGGGTTGTGGATGGTGCCCAGCACGGGAGCCAGCATTGGCCCGGGGAGATGAGACATAGCAGGTGCACATGCATTCGGGATAACTCATGTCTAACCACCCTACTGTCCATGCCCTTGCACTAGGGGTTGCCTCTTCCCTTGCGCAGCGCTACCAAGGCATGCCAATTTCAGAGCGGGGGCAGCACTCAGCAAATGTGAGCTACATGTACCCATCACGAGGCCTAGTACACGCCGTGAGGATAGGGGTAAATGGACGGATTCCTTGGGGCTTATACAGACCATCAGGGTATGATCCTAACAGGAGGGGCACAATCAGTCAGGTATACCATAAAAGACAGCACTTCAGGGTGGCACACACAATGCATTGACATAAACTAGGGGAGCACAGCCGAAGCGGCTCTTACGCGAGCACTGACGGCTAGCCGCGCTACAAAGTAGCTCAAGTACCCATAAGGGCATAGGCTGGTAGGACGCCTGGTTAAGTTACTAAAGGAATGGTGGTCGCGACCCTCCCAGAAAATCATTAAAAAATGAACTCGGCGGGCACTCCGGGCGGTCGCTAGTGGCAACAGTACCGCAAATTAAGTAGCATGAGACATGTAACAGCGGGTAAGAATGTAAAACACGTACGGGCGGCTTGATCGCTGAATGCCGATAAGCTGACCGGTCTGGGAGGTTTAGGAGACACCCTGCTAAAATCATATGGTCGCCTGTTCCCCTCAACTCTGGGGAATTCACAGGAATCCGGTATATATGTTTGGTTTTTGAGTTGGGCCCCCGCCTCTGTCGCCTCATTCTTGCCCGAACGGCTGCTCGAATCACGCTCATCCTTATCCCTGGAAGAATCTCCCTCGGCAGCTGAAGTAGCCATAACGGAGACACAATTCCTCCGCTGCTGCCAGCCTCTTTGGCTTCCTGCTACCCATACGTCCCTCGTGCTAAGGCGGAGAGCTACAGGGTCGCCAGATCCAAAATATGTAGATTTACCACCACTTCGTGCTGGCGACGGCCCGGCCTGCAGCCTCACCGTCGCCACTTTTTTAATGCGTGCCCGGGGACAACAGATTTGCTCGCCTAAAGGGGATAGTAATCCTTGCCATGGGCATGATGTTAGGAAATAGCCACGAGCCTGCATGGGAGAATTCACGGCTGGGGGCTGCGATGGTGGCCAAAATGCACACATTTTAAGATGGCAAACGTGATCAGGTCCAGCACGGCATATTGCATGGCACAGAGCGCGCACCGTCCACACACGCACGAGCCAGGCACGAGACCGCTCCGAGTAGGGGCAGGGTGTGTAACCGTCCTCTGCAAGTGGGCGACCAGCATAAGATAATTTTCCCTTGCAGTTCCTATCGATCAGGCGCGGCGCAATCTTCGTTGCAAGCGGAAACCAAAATATCTCTGCGGATCCGTACTAGAATGGCCTTTCGTATTCAGCGCTTTCCAAATCTCTGCTGCCCTGAACGTGGGTAACAACAGCAACAACAATGTGCTTTCGGCAGGTGCTGAATTGCGAGATGTCCAATGAGCTTTTGAGTTCTCGAAAAGTGACAGTGGCTGCGGCCGACTGAGGTCATGAAAAACATGTCAGCAAAAAAGGTAAGCGCGCCCCACGCAGGTCGAAATGCTTGGCGGATTACAACCGCAAAGTGATCCAGTAAGAGAGGGGGGGACGTGGATGGGGTTGGCGGCGCTTCGCAGATCCGGAGCATCACGTTGGCGAAATTTAGCAGACATATTTTATTGTTATCGCAGTAAGAACCAATCCTTGAGATGTGTAACGCTTATCCCGTCAGACTTTGTTTCAAATCAATCTTGTCGGCAGCTGGCTTGCGCACGTGTGCATCATGCACGCCACCAATGCAACCCGTGCACACGGGCGCGATGCCTTGTAGGCAGGTTACCCCTCCGAGAAGTTATGTTCGGCAAAGAAACGTCGGTGGCCGACGGGCGACGAAGGCGAAGGCACTAGCTTGCCTTACCTAATTCCGCATGGGGGCGTGGCAATTACGGGAAAATTGAGCATGGGCTGCGAGGTCCCCTTCCACGCGGCGTCGCGGCTTGAATCGTGCCGGGGGCAGCACGCGTCTTCTCTGAAATCACAGTCTTGCAACTTTTCGACCGTCACTTCGGAGCGCGGCGAGATGGCAGGAGCCGAGCCAACGGATCAAGCTGTTTCCTCTCAACCTCTATCAATAGATGCAAGGGCGCTATACGTGGTAAGCACAAGCCTCCCTCGTATTTTTCTCACTCTTAGTTTGGACGCCATTAGTGACCTTGTGTGTGAGGTTACAACTGCATGAATGCGAAGCGTTGTTAGGGTAATTTTGTCGAGGGTGATACTTCATTTTCCTTTCGTTTTTTATCGACTTAAAGGTTAGTTGCCAGGTTTCTGACATGTGCACAATTGTACGTGATGACATGTACGCATGTGCGCGAGTTGGCAGTTTTTCTTAGTTCTTTGAACCTCGGAGCCGGTGTTGAAACGCAGCTGAAAGAAGCCGGTTCTGGGAATTGATCTGTTGACTGCTCTCTGTTTTTTTTTCCCGTTTCCCGCTTTGTTTTTATGGCATGCAGGTCCAGCACCTCATTGAGCAGTGCTTGCTGGTCGGTCTTAACGAAGAGGAGTGCGTGGCCACCTTGGCGCAGCGCGGCATCCCCGGCATCATCACCTCCGTAGGTAAGGCTTTCATTTACTTCCGCTCTCGTTCATGGTGCAGCTGGGGACTGGCTGCTCAGTTTTGCATCGTTACCAATTTCCTCCTACATTGTGTCATACTCGGCCGTGCTTGGTAGTAGCATGCGTTTCGTCCTTGGCCATGAGGAAATCGCGTTCGGCAAAATCCGTGTCCTTTTCGGGCTATGCAGCGATTGGCATGCATCTTGCCTGGTGGCAACCCTTCCCCCGCGCTGATCAGCCAGTAATTGTCGTATTTCTGGACACCATCACCAGCCATGATGCATCAGCGTTGAAGTAGTTAGCTATGCTTGGCTCATGCAGAGAGTAAGTTGCTGAGAGTTACTCTCTGCTGAGACGCCATGCTCTAGCCATTGTCTAGCCATAAGCGTCTTCCACCCCATGCCAGGCCTTTTAGGTATCATGGTGGTGCAGGTGCACCTTGTGCCCCACCCAGAATATGTGGCGGTTTATATCCCCCACCTGCAGGTTGTAGCTCAGAATGTATTAAAAACCATGTGCCGCTTCTCAGGGATATGTGTTACATATACTCCCCACCAAAGAAGAAGCCGTAGACGGCGATGTGTATGTTCTTAATTAATCAATTCATAAATCACCAGCCAGTGCAGGGAAATAGAATCATTGCGGTGCCCGCCTGCATTGCTATGTGTTTCCCCTTGCTTTGTGGTGGCAGCGCTTGCAGACATGCATTGGGATGACATGGGGGTTGCATGATGATGCTACGTAGTCATGATAATCGATGCTACGTAGTCGTGATATATCGCGAAAGTTTGTGTATAGTATCCTAACACATTTCAACACGCTTTTTTCTGCACTACACGTGAGACTTGTCTGGGGTGAGGTGATCTCCTTCTTTACACATTCAGGGTGCGCAACACCCGAGAAACACGGCCTTGGGAGATTCTACTCCGGTCTTTGATTGATGAAATGATGAAATTATCTCTTTTGTGTGTGTGTGTGTGTATGTGTGTGTTTACATGACAAAAGTTGCTTTTTTTTGTGCTAGAGGAACCCGCTTCTGGCCCTGCAGGTTGTGCTAGCGAGCTCTTGGCATTCTCGTGTGAATGCCCCCTTTGCCCTTCTGCCCTGTGACCAGTCCCCTCCCCCCTCGTGCCCCATACATGCCCCTTCTCACTGCCCAGTGTGGGAGCAGCTCCAGCTGAACAACCCCGAGTTCTTTGCCGAGTATGAGTGGGGCATGCCTGCCAAGGCCGCCTACGCCGCCACCATCGGCGCGCGCTTGTCCGCCAGCTCATCCGACGAGACCAGTGGGGGGGAGGGCCACGCACCGTGTCCACTGGTCGTGCAGGCCCCGACCCAAGCTGAGCTCACGCTGTCGCCCACCCTTTCGCCCGCCGTGGTCGCCTGTGAGCCCAGCGGTGAGGTGCCGTGCGCCAGTGTCGGCTCCAGTTTCGAGCGATACGGCTCCTCCTAGCCTGTGCGAGTGCGGCCCCCTGGGTGCTGGCGGCCCTGGCACCTCCCATGACGCATTTGCGTGCTTTAATTGATCCCTGTGCGGTCGGGGGGGTTAGCCGCAGTTCCCCCTTGCCATTGGTGTGGGGTCTTGGCACTTCAATGTGGACCGTGCAGGCAATATTCGAATGGGTGGTGTTGCACTTGCTCATTTCCTAATGGGAGTGATAGCCCACTACCATGCCACAGAGGATGTCTCCAGGGTGGTTTGGTGGTGGTGTGTGTTAGAGATTTGTATTTGTTCCTATAATAAGCGTTCACGGGCCCCTCGGTCAGCTGGCTTGGTGTATACTAGTGCTTTGAGTGGCGGCTGCCCGCGTGACGAGGTGGCATTGTGATGTGCTGGATCGAAAACGTTGATGTACAGTAGGAGGCCACGGGCATGGGGAGAGGGCGGGGGCTAGGAGATGTTCCCCCGGTCCTCTCGCTTGTCCCCACGCAAGTGGCACCGGTAAACTAGCCATGGCTGTCGTCACTGCTTGTCAAGGAGGGAAAGATACACCCGCATTTGCTTCTGTACATAGATACGTGCGGCATGCTTTCTGCCGCCACTCAGCCCATGAGGACTGTGTCGCCATGCAAGGCATGCATTGGGGCAGTGGCTCCTGAGAATTTGCCAGCTGCCTATTTTTTTCTGGCGGCTGGCAGCCTGTGAAACATTGTGTACATATTCACTGGTCATCATCTGGCCCCGCTCCCTTGCAAGGGGGATGGGTGCTTGTTCGGCTGATGGCTTCCATTTTTGGCAATGATCCAAGTGAGAGCAGATTGGATGCTGCCCTAATGTTTGTTATCCCGCTCAATCATGCTGCATGGTTCTTCGATTGTGTGGGTGAAGTATAAATGGCAGATTTTTAGGCGCTTGTACGCTATGCTCGGTATAGTATTTTGTTGAAGTAGCATGACTGGTCATTTAGAGTCTATTTGATTGTTTACGCTCAGACAGTCAGGTGCTGTGTGTAAAGTAGCTGTTGCAACAATAACGTTAGTGCCTGGAGTTTGATTTGGTTTGGTTTGGTTTGGTTTTGTTTGGTTTGGTTTGGTTTGGTTTTATTTGATTTTTCCCGTGCTTTTTTTTGTGTGAATATCTTCTCCCATAATAATGAAAGTTTGTGTGAAATTTATTATTTTTTTGTGTGTGTGTGTGCGTGTAAAAATAAAATTAAACAAATTGAAATATCTCTGTTGGGAGTACATGTAGCACATTTCCCTGTATGCGCGAGCAAGGACAGCCCATAGAGCGTCCCAAGAGCCACGAGCCACGAGGTAGCCATGGCTGACGGCGGAGCTCATAACTTTCACGTCTGAGCACCGAATTTAGCCGTGAGTATCACAATCGACGCGTCTTTCTACGACGCACATGCTGATATAATTTTCCGAAGCTATTACGCAATATACGATGAGCAAACGCCTCTCGACGCAACGCAGCCTGGCGGCTGCGCTCAGCAATGAAAATACGTCTGCAGCTCCGCCCACCGGCCCAGAAGGCAGCGGCGCCACTAGCCAAGCTCTAGTGGTCGTCCCGCCCCCTGCTGAGCCCGCCTCGCCAGCAGCATCGCCTGAACCCAAGCGCAGTCGCCCTGCCGAGCCGAGCTGGGTAGAGCTCGACTTTGTCGCCGAAGCCAGCATGCCCGGCTTCCTTGACGCGTTTACACAACCCGGGTCCGAGGAACGCATCCTGGCCTGCGTGTTTTTTGGATCGCACGCCTCGCTTCTTGAACTGTGCAAGGAGCTCTTCAGCCGAGGTCGCCTCTTTGATCCTCACCAGAATCGCGCCTCCACTTTTGACCGCTTTCCCAGCCTCCGCCGCCCCCACCTCCAGCAATTCGCCCTCTTTTCCCTCCTTGGATGCTCCATCGAGGAGCTTTGCCCCCCCAAGCCCCTCACCACCACCTTAACCGAATCCTCCATCCGCTCACTCCTCAAGGAGGCCCTCGAGCAGCACGTGGCCCCCATCGCTGCAGATGTGGCGGCCCTGGGCAGCACGCTGGCTGCCGAGCTTCCCCTCCTCTCCACCATCTCCACCGCCACCTCCACCCTCCTCGCCTCCTCCACCGCCGCCACCCCCACCTCCGACGCCATCACCGCCCAGCTCCGCGACATCGACCAGCGTCTTAACCCGTGTTTTTTTACAACGCGATACATCGCGTTGTTGGGTTAGAACGCGATGTATCGCGTTGTAATCTTACACGTGGCAAACCTATTAAAACATGCGATTTTTGGTCTGAAACTTTCAACATAGGTCAGAAACATCTCATAGAATTCAAGAAAAAATCCTGGTATTTTTGGTATTTTTTTTGTGACAGCTGCAAACAAATATGTACCACTGAAATCAGGCAATTTTGCGGGACGAAGGTGAAGACGACGGCGATGGCGGCAGGTAGATCTGACCAGTTTTCGCGCGAATTTCAGTGGCTGTTGGGTGGCACGACCATGATGATGCGTTCAAAGGTTGATAATTAGGTTTCTACGAGTTTGTTGAGGTACTGGGGCAAAGGAAACGTAGTTTTTTCCAGTTTCTCACCCAACTTTCATGCGGAAACCCTGGAAACCGGCATACATATTATAACGAGCCACGCGCCACGAGGTAGCCATGGCTGACGGCGGAGCTCATAACTTTCACGTTTGAGCCCCAAATTCAGCTGTGAATATCACTATCGCTTCGTCTTTCTAAGACGCACATGCTGATATAATTTTCCGAATCTAAAACGCAATATATGACGAGCAAACGTCCTTTGACGCAACGCAGTTTGGCGGATGCGCTCGCCCATGAAAATGCGGCAGCTGCGGCTGCAGCAGTTCGCCATCAGGTCCGGCAGGCAGCGGTGACACTAGTCGTGCACTGGTGGCCACCCAGCAACCTCCCGGGCTTAATGCCTCGCCATCGGCATCGCCTGACCCGAAACGCACCCGCCCAGCCGACAAAACAGGATGGTCCCGCCCCTCGGAACCGCGCTTTCGGCCCCACCCTTTCAAGGTCGATGATCACGACTGGAACAACATGTCTCCGGACGATGCTATGGACTGCATCTTCTTCGGGGACTACGCCTCGCTTTACGACCTGTGCATCCATCTCTACGACCAAGGTCGCCTCCTCTGCAGCAACGGCAGCCCCTGGCTAGCCCACGGCGCTATGCTTGGCTGCCCCCGCCCCCAGCTCCAGCACGGCGTCCTCAACTCCCTTCTCCAGCGCTCTGACGGCGAGATCTGGGCTCCATCCATCTCCGCCTCCACCCTCCGTTCCATCCTCACGGAAGCCTTTCAGCAGCACGTGACCCCCCTTGCCGCTGACGTCGCAGCAATGGGTGGCACGCTGGCTGCTGAACTTCCTCACATTTCCACCGCCGTCGCCTCCACCTCCACTGCCATTTCCGCCTCCACTGCCGACATCAAAGCCCAGCTCCTCGACCTCGACCAACGCCTTCAAGCCACCGCCAACGCCCTTAAGAGCTTGCATGACACCGCCAATCATGCATGCATGTGACGGAATGCAATATACGAGAATGCTCATAACTTTTGACTCCGGCCATGAAATTTCATCGGGTTGGTTGCATTAGACTCGTCTTTTGAAGACGAACACGCTGATATAATTTTCTACAGCTATCGCTCAATATTTCCGAAGATACCGGCACCGCCCTGCCCAGCAAATATCGCTGTTGCAATATACGAGAATGCTCATAACTTTTGACTCCGGCCATGAAATTTCATCGGGTTGGTTGCATTAGACTCGTCTTTTGAAGACGAACACGCTGATATAATTTTCTACAGCTATCGCTCAATATTTCCGAAGATACCGGCACCGCCCTGCCCAGCAAATATCGCTGTTGCAATATACGAGAATGCTCATAACTTTTGACTCCGGCCATGAAACTTCATCGGGTTGGTTGCATTAGACTCGTCTTTTGAAGACGAACACGCTGATATAATTTCTCTACAGCTATCGCTCAATATTTCCGAAGATACCGGCACCGCCCTGCCCAGCAAATATCGCTGTTTTTTCAGCTCGATATGGCGGAATACGACTCATCCCAGCAATCACAAGCGTCCGCGGCCCTGCACCAACTCGCTGATGAAGCCATGGCGTCATTGGAAACACCCTTGCACGCTATGCCGGACGCCACTGTCAGCATCCAGCCGCTCCACTCCACCGCTCCGCCGAACAGCGACCCTGCCATGGATACCCGCGAGGAGGCCTTTTCTGCCGAGGAAGCTGCCGCATTTTTACCTGGCAAATGGCCAGGCCTTAACGCCATCATGCGCCTGTCCCGAGCTGCCGCCCTCACCATCCTGCACCTGGCTGCCGAGAAAAAGTGCGAGATCCGGGACTGCAACCAACAGGTTACCCACCTGTCGGACTTTCTCCACGACGACCCCGACGACACTGACCTCTGCCTCGCAGTCTGGTGGACGTGCTCCCGTCTTTCCGACAGCGCCCTTGAGCGCTTTGTCATGGCCTCTCTGGACCTGGGAGCCGACCCCACTGTTGCGGCCGCCATCAACATCACCGCCAAGCAAGTCGCCAATACGTGCTTCGATCGCCTCCCTCCCCTCCTCAACGCTGCCCTCAACCCTGTCCACAACCACCTCGCCACCCACCACGCCCATTCCTCACACGCCGACACCTCCATCCACTCCGCCATCACCCACATTGCAGCAGGGCTGCAGCAGCAGCAGCAGCTCCTCCACCAGCTCCAGCAACAACTTGCCGCCTCCATAACTCCTGCCAAGACCACCTATGCCGCCACGCTTCAGAACCCTACGGAGCTCATCAACGAAATCAAAACAGCCGTCAAGGCCAGCACAAGGGATGCTATGCACGAACCCATTCGCTCATGCAGTATTGTGGTACGTGGCGTCCCCTCGAACGTCAACGATGCACGCCTGGGCACCTACCTCCGGGGCGACCCCTTCCTGGGGAAGCTCGGCGTGGCCCAAAGCGTCGTCATCAAAACGGCACGACGGCTCGGCGGCCCCACCGCCCCTGTCTTGGTGGAATTCCACCGCAAGGAGGACAAACTGCAGGTGCAGAAGGCCCGCCGGAACCTCCACGATACCCAACTGAGCATCGACGATTACTATACCCCGGAGCAGCTTGAGGCCCGGGCTGCCGCTTTGAACCGGCCGGAGGTCCACGAGGCTCGGGCAGCCAAGCAGGCCAACCCGCAACTACGGTGCAGCATCTATGCCCGCCTCTTTAATGGCGTCTTCATCGTCCGCATTAACGGCCAGGACCTTCCTCCAATGACGGCGACCCCCATGGATACCGCCGTGCCAGCGCCCCAGCCCCCTGCTCGGCCCCCGCCGTCACCGCCATCGCCACCGGCATCGACGGTCACCTGCTCCCCAGCACGTGTGGGGATCCGCCGGGGCAACTTCAGCTCAGGTATGGCTGCCAGGCTTGGCCGTCCCCCTAATAAATTCGTTCGCTTTGCACCTGAGCCGGAGCCCGCGCTGCGAACCCTTCTCTCCTATCAATGACGACGCTCGCGGCCCCGCGGCTCCGCGGCTCTAGCAGTGGGATCTGCCTAACTCCCCTTCCCGCCCCTTTGCCTTCGCAGCCCTCGGGCTGTCGGAGAGAGAGCAACGGGTCGGCAGTGAGCCAGGTTGCCCCGCCTCGCGCGGCCGCCTCCGAAACCTCCTCAGACTGCACGCATTTCTTATGCGTGCAGACGCAAACTCATTCTACCTGGCCACCCGAGCCAACCGTCGGCGTCGCCTCGACGCGTTGGCAGGAAGAATCGAAATGGTGATTGAAAGCATAAGTCCCCAACCCGCCCCCCCTACCCCACCACCTCCACCCCCACCCCCATCACCACCCTGCTCCATCTCCGCCCCCACCCCCGCCTGCACCCCCCTTTTCGGTCAACGCGCGCCCTTGGTCATCGCCACCTTCAACGCCCGCACGCTCCAGCCCGACGCTGACCGCTGTCACTGCCTGCGCAGTGACGACTGTCAGTGCCATCGAGTCTCCAATCTTATTGGTTTCTGCATCGACAATAATATCGCCATCCTGGGAATCCAAGAACACAGGCGCACTGCATCGGCCCGCGGATCAACTGCCCTTGTTGCTGACGACATCGACGGCTGGCGGTTCTACTACGGAGGCGGCGA
Organism: Mesostigma viride; assembly: GCA_009746045.1. Lineage (NCBI taxonomy): Eukaryota > Viridiplantae > Streptophyta > Mesostigmatophyceae > Mesostigmatales > Mesostigmataceae > Mesostigma > Mesostigma viride. The sequence continues at coordinate 6,093,083 of RPFO01000079.1, read as the reverse complement.
CGGCACCGGGAACGGGGGCGTCGGTCTCCTCTGCTCCCCGCTCGCCGTACGCCACATGGGCGAACCCCAGCTGGTCAACGCTCGGCTCCTCGTGGCCACTTTTCATTCGATGGAGGGCCACTCGACCTACGCCCTGACGGTGGGCGTTGGTTACGCACCCCACTCCGGCCACCCAGAACAAGACCGCAAGGACTTCTTTGCAGCGCTGGAGAACCTGGCGAACGGCATCCCTGGTCGCAACTACCTCGCTCTGCTGCTGGACGCCAACGCCACGCTACCACCGGGTACTGGCGGATGTCAGCACGCCCCCAACGGTACGGTCTCCAATGCCAACACCGAACTTTTTGCTGATTTGCTTACGACATGCGATTTGGTCACTGCCAACACCGCTTTCCACATAGTCCAGATGCTTTGGTCACACACACCTCGCCAACTGGCACTGAACGCTGCATTGACTATGTTGTAATGCGCAAGCGTCATCAAGGATCTGTACTAGCTGCTCGCTCGCATGTGATCCCCCTGGTGCGCTCCGATCATCGCATCGTCACCGCCCGCATCCGCCTGCGATTCCCCTCGCCCTTTCGTAAGCACGTGGCACCACCTGATTTGCGCACACTTCAGTTGCTCGAGAAATCTGACGACGCTCTGGAGGACTTCCCTGAAAAACGCGCCCACAAGCGCGCCGCAGAGGCGTTCGTCGACGCGCTGGACATCCCGGCCAGCCACGCCCAGCTGTTCGCTGCCGGCCCGGCATCGGCCCTTCGGCACCTCGCTGACAAGCTGCCCGCGGCCGGGGCCCTACTGCCCCCCCGCCGCCCGCCCCGCTTCACCAGCCTGCACCGGCTCCCCGCCGTCATCCAGGCCCGGCAAGCCCTGCGCGACAACCGCGACCCCGCCCGCTACGCCCGCCTCAAAGCCGATTACCACTCGGCCATCCGGCAGGCGACCAAGGAGCAGGAGGACCTTCATGTCCGCGAGTACTTCGCCCACCTCAAGGACCAGCACGGCAAGTACGCCTGGACCCGCCTGCGTCACGCCCAACGGCCCGCCGGCGGCGCGCAGCCGGCGCCGCGGACGCTCTCTGGCTCACCGCAGCAGCAGCTCGACCAGTGGTATTCCTCCCAGTCCCGGCTGCTCGGCGCCCCCCCGCCGCCTCCGCCGCTTGGCCCTCTGGCGGCCGCACGCCTGGCAGTAGCACCGGCGGACGTCCCTGCGCCGCCCACGCCGCCCGCCGCTGAGCAGGACTACACGTACCCAGCCCTGACGGAACCCCTGGCCCACCCCAACGAGCTCCCGCCGTTCACCGAGCTCGAGCTGAGCACCGCCGCCAAGCAACTCCGCTTCTATGCTGCCGTTGGACCTGACCAGCTCCCAGCCCCGGTGATTAAGCTGACGGCGCTCACGGGGTTCCTGCTTGACGTCTGCAACCGGATCCTGCTTGCCGACGCGCCGCCGATTCCTGAGTGGCAGCACAGCTACCGTATTATGCTGTACAAAAACAAAGGTTCCCCTGACGACCCCGCCAACTACAGAGGAGTCTGCATCCAGAGCGCCGCACTTAAGTTGTTCATGCGCATGATCCTCAACCGCCTTCGTTCTGCTCTCGACTGTCACCTTGGGGAAAGTCAAATGGGCTTCCGTCCTGGGCGCAACACCGTCATGGCCATCTTCGTCGCGCGTCGCCTCTTCGAGGAAATCGCTCTCCTGCAACCTGGTGAGTTTCCCGCCATCCTGATCTTCGTCGACTTCATCAAGGCTTTTGATTCTGTCCTCTGGGACGCTCTATGGGCTGTACTTGCTCGCGCTCGCGTCCCCACTCCCCTGATTACCGTCATCCGCACGCTGTATGAGGGGTCGACCACTTCGGTGCGCACTCAACACGGCATTACCCCGCCCTGCCCACTGCAGACCGGCGTCTGGCAGGGTTGCGTCCTGTCGCCGTACCTGTTTATTATTGTAGTGGATTATGTTATGCGCCAGGCACGTGCTCGCTTTGCTAGCATTGCAGGCCGTGCCCCTGGCCTAGCGATCACGAACGAGCTTGGGGAAGGGGGGCCGACTAACAAGCAGAATTTACTAGCTGACCTCATTTATGCCGACGACATCACGCTCATCGAGAAGCCGGAGTCTGCCCAACTTTGGCTGGACTGCCTGGCGCTCGAGGCTCGGGCGGTTGGTCTAGAAATCAGCCCCAAAACGGAGGCCCTGGCCCTCGGCATGGCAGGGCCCCCACCCACACTCCGCCTCTTAGACGATGCCGAGGTCAACTACCCTACTTCAGGCCGCTTCAAGCTGCTCGGCAGTTGGCTTCCCGACTGCGAGGACGACATGACGACACGGATCGGCATGGCGTGGGCGCACCTCCATGACCACCGCCGCTGGTGGAGCAACCCCGCCCTACCCCGGATCGTCAAGCGTGACCTCTTCAAGGTCGTCATTCTGACGATCCTGACCTACGGCGCCGAGACGTGGACACTGATGCAGGAGCTGGAGCAACGACTCGACGGCGCCGTCACCAAGATGCTGCGCAAGGCCCTTAACATCCCCTTTGGTTTGCACATTAGTAATGAGGATTTGTACGCTGATTTGCCCTATGTTTCCCACATTATTAGGCACAGGCGCCTGGGCCTAGCCGGGCACCTGGCCCGCACAGATCAGGTAGATACATCAGATAGACTAGCTGGCACCAAGCCCGCCCAGCCTGGGCGATATGTCCTCACCTGGCGTGCCCCCGGGCCCGCGCGCGGCAGGGCCGCCACCCGTGGACTTTTCGTGATACTGTCTTGCTTTTTTAAGCCAGAATGATTCTTTTATTGGTTGACTTCTTACATGGAAATGTGTTGCATCACAACCAAATTCAAATATTCCATATCCTAAGACTCGGCATGGACATGTGCTACACTAGACGTGACGGGCTCACCCCCGGGCAGCCTCCTGGTTTGTCTGTAATATGGAGGCAGATGGTGCGCAAGGATAGATGGCAAGTAGTGATGAAGGAGACCACCCCCAAGCCTGTGGGGGCTCCGCGTGTGACCAAGTATGGCATTCATAGCGATTCGGGCCGCGGTGCCCACACCCCTGTAACTAGGACCTAGATAGCTTATACCATCCATTCCATAAAAGCCATATGCCCCTTCTCAGGGATATGCGCTACATTGACTCCCAACGGAGCGATGTTGATAATTAATTAATCCATTCCATCCCATGTTCCGCTCCCACTGAGGGCTTATGCTCACGTGACGCAGTCACGTGTCTATTAATTAATTAATTAATGACACCGCCGGCCTCACCGCCCAGGCGGTGAAGGACATCGCCGCCCAGCCGGCGCCTGCTGGCCCGGCCGGCGATGCTCCCTCCACCTGGGCGGACTTGCTTAAGCAGCACACCACCTCCACCACCTCCACCATCTCGGCACAACTCAAGCAACAAGCCCTCGACCTTCGCGAGGAAGCCGACATCGCCCGGCGCAGCCACAATGTCATCGTCAAGCACTTCGACCAGCCGGCAGGTGAGACCTCCACGAGCCTTCTTGAGGCATTTAAGCGCGACATTCTTGCCCCCATGCTACTCACTGGTGAGCTGGACATGTCGGCTGTCCGCCTCCCCCGCGCGCGGGGGAAGGCTGGCCCGGCACCCGTGCTCCTCACCTTTAAGTACATGGCGGACAAGCTGTCGTTCCTTAAATGCCGCAAGAAGCTCTCGAGGACTCGCTTCACGCTGGACGAGGACTTGACCCTGGCCCAGCAACAGCGGCGACGCGAGCTATGGCCGACCTACCTTCAGCTCCGGCACAGCGCAGGGGGGAAGCCGGTATTAATTAATTAATTAAAATCATAGCTCCGTGGGGAGCATATGTAACACATAGCCCTGAGAAAGGGGCATCTATGGGTTTGTAATACAATCAGGGCGACAACCTGCAGGTGTAGGATGTACAACTATCACCTGCTCTGGGTGCACTAGGTGCACCTGCACCTCCATGATGGTTCATGCCTCCTAAACAAGCACAGGCACCCAGGGGGGGCTTGAGGAGAGGGCCTAGAAGGCCTGCATGACATATGGGGTGGAAGGTATGTGGCTAGGCTATAGCTAGGGTACACATGGCCTCTCAGCAGGGAGTAACTCCCTGCATGGGCAAAGCATGACTCGACATTGCTACGGCTATTGCAAGGGCGGGTGTGGGCCCATCACGTAGGCATACATGGCCACGTCACTAAGCTTTCTAGTCTACACTACTGCTATATATTCCCTAGGCTGGGGTGGCTGGGGTGGCTGGGGTTGCAGGGGTCGCCTGCCAGGGCTTGTGGGCGACGTAGATGTCCGCCCCCTTCCAGTAGACCGGCTTCTGCCCCGCCGTCTGCCGAAGCTGGAGGTTGGTCGGCCATAACGCCCGTCGCCGTTGTTGCTGCGTCAAGGTCAAGTCGTCGTCCAGCGTGTAGGCGGTCCCCCCAAGCCGCTTGCGACACTTGAGGAACTCCATCTTATCCGCCATGGTGTCGAAGGTGAGGAGCAAGGGGGAGGGGCCGGCCTTACCCCGCGAGCGGGGAAGGCGGGTCACCCCCCGCGGAAGCCGGTATACTGGAGGGGGGCGGTCATCCACGTTGACCACAAGCCCTGGCAGCCCCCTCCTGCCACCTCAGACTAGGGAATTCATACCAGTAGTGTAGATTAGTCAGGCTTAGCCTAGCATGTGGCCCACGCGCATGTGCGCCCATAATGGCCCCCATGGATGTTGTCTACAGAATTTAGCCAAGCCCTGCCTATAACGGGACCCCCATGGATGTTGCATGTATGAATTTCGCCATGCTATGCCATGCAGAGAGATGCTCTCTGTAGAGAAGCCATGTCCTAGCTCTTGTATAGCCATGATGATCTTCCCCACCTATGACAGGCTCCCCTTCGCTGGGTGTTGCCTGAAACTCTGGGTGGTGCAGGTGCCCTAGTGCACCTAGAGCAAGTGTTGTTTACATTCCCACCCTTGCAGGAAGTAGCTTAGAATGTATGATAGGCCATATGCCCCTTCTCTGGGCTATGTGCTACATATACTCCCAACGGAGTTATGTTACAATTCAATTCAATTCAATTCAATATTATAACGTCAAGACTCGGGTCTGCTGCGGCACCATGATTGGTATTTCCATGGTGTTTCGACTTCTTAAAACACATGTTTATTCATTCCGAACGCCCGGACTCTCGGCTAAACCGAGATTTGTGCAGACTTTTATGGGGTAGCTCCGGGCATGATGGTGCCTGCAAATAGCGTAAGGCGTGACCGTGGCTATTGCTACGGTATGCTGTATTTTCCTGGAAATGGCCTCTGCCACCGGCTCAATAGTGCTTGCAGGCGTAAGTATATCGTGTTTCTACCTAGTTTCTGCCAGTTTTCCACTTATTTCTACCGACCTCTGCCCAGCCTCTCTAAGACCGCCATCCTACTCGACGTTGCTTGCATGTCAGCCATAGCAGGTTGCCGGCAGTTGTGCAGTATTTAGGTGCTGTATACGTCGTCAAGGCCCGCACCTTCAAAGAACAGCTAGTAGAGGACATGGGGGGCCTAGGCCTCTCTGTGATTTGGAAGAAGATGATGGACAAGGCCAAGTGGGCCCAGGTCATAGAGGACAACGAGCCCCCCCCAGTGGGGAAGCGCCCGCGTGTGCAATCCCGTGGGAGGCACGCCAGATAGCTCCCCTAGGGCAGCGTGCGGCTGCCTAGATAGATGTTGTAGTTAGAATGCTGTTAGATAGATGTAGTATGTAGCCGATGAAGATAGACTAGACCGGTAGGACTGTTTGCACCCATCCATCCATCCATCGGGGTTAATGCTCCGTGACTCCCCAACAACGGGAGCACGAGTCTAATTAATTAATTAATTATACGTCGTCAAGCTGTGCACATATCGTGAGGATTGGATGTTGATGGTTTATACTGCGTTGATTGTGCAAGAAGATCAGCTAGGTACCCATAATTACATGGTGTATAATCATGTGTTGTTAGCATCTTGCCACCATTTGCTAGCATGCATTCCAGCGTCATCTTTGCCTGCATGTAAGCTCATGGATCACTCAACCTATCCAAGCCTTGCATTACACGTGCCTCTTTCTTTCAGTATTGCACGCGTTATGGAATGACAACCCAGCACCTCCGTTCCCACGAGGCATGTGCTCGACAAGTTGTGAGAGTGGATGATGCTTTGGCTATTGCTGCCTGATTCAGTCATATTAGGTAATCCAGTCATGATGTTTGATGCATGTTTGATGCTGTATAGCTTATACAATGTACCTATTTTCAACGTTTTGACCCTCCAAGCTCACTATGGCCCCGTTTATATGGGGCTCAGTTAGCCTCTAGTCGTGGACATAGGCTAAGTACCAGATAGCAATGTGCTATCTGGGGTTTCGCACGTGTAGGCTCGGTCAGAAGTCCCGGCTATATGTGATTCGGCAGGCTAGACTATTCGATAGCCGAGTCCTGGTGACGGACGCCAGTACCCAAGTAGGATTGGCGGTACGGCGTCGCCAGTACCCACTCGGGACTGACATTGAGGTGTCGGATGTTGGACTAAGGTCCTGAGAGTCTAGCAGTGGCGTCGCGCCACTCAGGCTGCACCACAGAGCCCAACGGCCACTGTCGGCTGCTCCAGACGTGGCAGCCAGGCAGAGCGTAACTTGTCGACAATGCTAAATGCCCTTGTGCACGTTGGGTGCGGGGCTTGTGATTTATTGTAATAAACACATGCGTTAGGCCATTGAGCATTGAGAGGTCCATTCGTTTATTAACTTGAATTAAAGTCGTTTACCATAGACAAAATCATGGGAGATCCTATTATGCCAGGCCTGAAATTCAAAAAGAAGCGGATAGATGATGCTGGCTGGCAGACGGTGCCAACAGTAGAGGAGAAGGCTGCGGCCAAGAAAATTAAAAAAGCAAGAAGGGCGCAGGCGGAGCAGGAACAGCTAGTGGCTAGGCAGCTAGCGACAGCAATGGCTCAGCAAAGCGTCAAGGCAGCCGCCCAAGAGCGGCAGCTGGCAGCCCTGCAAAAACAGGTAACCTCCTTGGCCGAACAGGCCGAAAAATCTGTTTTTTCTAGCCCAGCTAGCTCGCAAAAATCCGTAAGCAGTATGCGGTCCCCCAGCCCTCAGGCAAGCCCCGCTGACCTCCCCGCTAAGGCACCGTCCCAACCTCCTCAGGAGGAGGGCGGAATAGCCAAAAGCGGTGGAGAACAAGCGGGGGTGCCGATCGTCCCCTCATCCGCTCAGAAAGCGGGGGGGTACGAGAGGAAGCTGAAGAGGGACGCATACATGTTCAAAATGCGGACCAAGAAGGTCCCAGGACCCGTCATCGGCAGCATTCAGCTGTCTGATGACGAGGTCACCCTCTCCCCAGGGGTTTCTGATGGGGAGATTGAGATGAATCCACTCAATCAGGCGGTCGAACAGGCCGCCGCCCAGTTTGTAGAGGCACGCCGTCTTGCACAGCAAGAGCGGGACCGCAAAAAGACAGCGGCCCGCAACATGACTGCTGAAAAGCAGCTGGCTGCCATGCAAGCTGGAGAGGTGCTCCATGAGCGCCTCTTCAATGAGCTGGTTGTTGCACAGGGGGACGAGGGGGTCACGCTAACAGCGGACCAACTCAATTCCCTCCTGTTGCAGCTGACCAAGCTGCAGGAGAAGATGCAGGCAACAGAAACGCCTGCACTCCCTGCACATACCCTCCCCACCCCTGGCACTGATTTGAGCCAAAGGGTGGTTGGAGGGGCCGTGTCACCAAGGGTGCTGCAGGGCAAGAGCCAGGGCACTGTCCCCAGCTCCCCCAGCAAACCCCCAAGTGACCCGGATGCCCAGGAGCTCCACCGCCGCAAGGTGGTGGAGAATAAACTCCTAGAGGCCATGATAGCCCGTGAGGGCGGCCTGGCAGCCCAAGCAGCAGCGCTGCAGCAGCTTGGCCAGGCCAAGGGTTTTCCTACCAGCAGTGGAGTAAGGCAAGGGGAACAAGACCCTGCGCCTGCAGCTGGAACACCACCAGCCACTGCACTAGCACAGCAAGCTGGAACACAACCACCTTCTGCGGAGGCCCAGCAGACTGCACCCACACCAGGGCAGTCAGATAAGAGCAAGGCGGTGGCAAAAGGGACCCCAGTGGACCCAACCCCACCCACCCTTAAGGGGGACGTCCAAGAGCTGCTTGCCATACTCACGGCACAGCTCAAGACCATGGCCACCAACCCCATGGACGACCTGTCGCGCACCCAGCTGGATGGCCTCCTGGCCAGTATCTCCCAGCTGGAAAGGGGCAGGGCGAACATGGAGGAGGCTGATCTTCAACAAGCAGTCAAGACTTTCTTGGCTGAAAAGAAGGACCCGGTCAAAGGTACGTTTAACCCAAAACAAAAAGAATCTAAAATAGAAATCCCTGGCTTACCTGAGGGTTACACCCAGGAACAGGCCAAGGAATTTTTGTTTAGCCTGAACTACTGTTTTGAGTCTCTGAATGTCCAGAACTGGTTCAGTGCCTTGCGTGCATCCACCACCATCCATAGGTCAGCCCCAGCCATTAAAACCTTGGTCCAGATTTACCAAGAAAAGGCTGGGACACCTAACCTAGCAATTGCATTGTGGCCAGCCTTCATGGATGAGCTTAAGCACTTGCTGGTGGATAGGACACAGTTTGAATCCATCCGTGGTTTCAACTGGCTTAATGCTTACCAGGTCAACAAGCAAGACTATGCCACTGATTGCAAGAATTATAGGTTGGCTGTAGAAAAGGACCCTGATCTCAGGGGTCTGCCTGCTAGCTACCTGCTGTATTCATGGTTGTCAAATGCTAACCTGGACAAAGCTGTGTACGCCACTGTGGTTGCAGGTCTCAAACCTCTGTGGAACGATTTCCGGGCGGGGATGAACCATATCCAAGACTGCCTGACTCCCCTGGCTATAGGTGCTCCGTCTGCAACCCCAACCCCCAAGGTCCAACAGACCCAAGGGAAGGGGCAAGGAAAAAAGCGCCAGCTAGGGGGGCAGCAGGGCGGCCAGTCCAAGAAGGCCAAGGGCAACCAGCCCCAAGGCCAGCCGGGACAGCCTGCTCAGCTCAAGCCAAACCAGTGGAGGCGGCCCACCCCCCCCACACCTGCCCCACCCACCCCTGCACCCACTGCTCAGCCCCCCCATGCAGGTCCCAAGAACAAGTGCACCCGGTGTGGCACCAAGGGACACCAGCGGGCGGACTGCAAGTGGAACCCCGCAGTAGGCGACGTGGACCTCTGCTTCGGTTGCAAGCACCCCCGCCATCTGCCCCCCGGCACGTGGTGCGACCGGCAGGACAAGGCTCCAAAAGGATGTACGTCCTCACAGCACGCCTATGTGGATTTATATGATCTCATTATCATTGGGGATAAAGACAAGGGACTGCTAGATTTTGAGGCAGCTCAGAAAATCTCCTCCACGTATAATGTGATACTGCCCTACCTCAAAGCTCTTACCCCAGCTGCTGTTGACACAGTAGACTTAAGGGAACTAGCAACCCAGCTCCACATAGCCATGGGTCATGAGGTGGTGGCAGAAAAGATTGCCAGAAGAGCAGGAGGTTCACGACTCAGGAATGCTGTCAGGTTGGCTAGAAAACACTGCCAGCAATGTCAGTTCCATGGCCCAAAACCTCCCAAATGGCATGTCGCAACACCACCCACCCAAAGGGGAATAATTGTGGGTGATGTCGTGCATATCGATGGTGAACAATATCTGATCCTAAAAGACACATGGTCCAGATTCACTGTCATGGAACCCCTACCTGGCATGGCTAAAGAGCAACTGCGTGCAGCACTTGTGATAGCATTGCCCAGATTCTACCCAGTTGACACTATACTGCTTGATCAACAGTTTAGCTGTCTGGCTGAGTGTGAAGGATGGGATGCTAATATTGAGATTGCTGGATTGCAAGATCATGAAGGGCAGGGTGTCATTGAAAGAACCATCAGGTCAGTCAAAACTTTAGTGGCGAAATCCACTGACCTGAAAGCCACATCTGGAAGCTATGCTGACAGAGCACTGTGGTGCAGTGAAATCTGTGCTACACTTAACCTTAGACCTGTGTTGCATGCACCATGGGGGGAAATCCTTCCCATTGGCTTACAGGCAGGTGTGTACCCTCCAGAGGTATTAGCTCTGTATAACACAGTAAGAGCTAAAGTGGCTGATAAGCTAGCTGAAAAGGACATAACACACCCCAGAACAGTATTCCAACTGGGTGAACAAGTCCTATATTTCAAAGAAACCAAACATGGCAAGACAGGCATGTGGTATGGTCCGTGCACTGTTCTAAGAATGACCAAAAAAGGAAAAAATATGGATATTCGAAGTTTGGAAACAGGGAGAAAACACAGGGTGAGCAGTCATAGAGTTAAGAAGTATTTCCCTCCTTTGGCAGACGTGCCAGGGGAAGAGTCCTTGAACATGGATTCCCTCCTTAACTCTGGTGAGCAAGCAGAACCACCCAGCATTCCAACACCAGGAGCTGATGATGGCACTACCACACCCTCTGTCATTCCTCCACCCCTCAGTGAGGTACGTGTCACCCCACAACCTGGTGTAAGTCCCTCTGGGCAGAGTTCAACCAGGCATGAGGTACCAGAGCAAAACAAAGGCAATCCAGCTGAGTTCAAATCCAAGCTAGAAAAAGCCCTGGCAGCTCTGCATAAGGCTCACAAGAGCAAGGCTAAACAAGCCTCAGGTTTGGCCAAGGTCTCTGCTGTGTGCTCCGATTATAGCCAGGAATCCTGCATCCTAGCTGTGGACACTCAGGCACAGGTCAGTGTGATCAGTGCACAAGCCATTCCTGGTCTGCAACTTGCACCCTCACCATGGACACAGGTGCAAGATTTTTCAGGCAAAACAACCTTAGATGTGTTGGGTCAAGTAATGATCCCCATACTTGGCATCCAGACACCTTTCCAGGTAGTGGAAGGGTACATGGGCAATGCTTTGTTGGGAGAACCCTTTATCTCTTACCCAGGTGTCACCATCACTGCTAGCCAGCTGCGTGTGACTGGGGTAGGAGCCATTCCCTTGGATCACTACAAGATTCCATTGTCCCAACTGGTTCATGGATTAGATGCCTATATCAAGGCCATTAACATCAAATATGGGCCAGGTGAAATCCCTGACCTAGAGAAAAAGGTGCACAATCAAAGGCCACACCCGCAGTCCTTTGGGGTTGGAAAGTGGGACTTAGCCATGCACTCTCCTCACAACTATGATGCTCTAATCCAACAATGCAAAACACAAAAAGGGTTTCAAAAATGGATCCAAGCCATTAGGCACCAAGCCCGCGAAGAGTGGGTGCTGCCAAACCCTAAGCATCCTGACTATAAGCCACCTGTCACTCCTGTCTGGGAAATTCCAGAAGGTGCCAAAAAGTTGAGACTCAAGTTTGTGCTAAAACACAAGGCACAGCCAGTAGGCTCACCTATATATCATGCTAGGCCATGTGTGACAGAATTAAAAGGCATGTCAAAACTGTCCAAGGGTGAACTCTACACTCCTGGGCTGCAGCAAACATCCCTCAGGATACTGCTCTCTGTCTTCCTCCACCATCTCAATGCTGGCCAAGATTATGCCTGCAAAGCTACTGATATCAAAAGGGCTTTCCTTAGAGGGGACCCTGATAAAGCGCAAGATGTGTGGAAGGGTCAGGTCTATGTGGTTCCCACCCCTGCTGCATGGGCACATGATATTGATGAGCCATATCTACTCCTAAATCTAGGGGTGGAAGGTTTGCAAAGTGCTCCCACTATCTTCAGAAAATCAGCAGAAGAGGTGTTCAAGAAACTTAATGCCACTTATGATGATCTGGACCCTTGTCTCTTTGCTGTGCCCACACCCTCTGGCTTGCTCCTGTTTGTGTGGCATGGTGATGACCAACTGATTTGTGGACCAAGAGCTGAAGTTGACAAGTTCATTCAGCAGGTTCAGCAGTCATATGAGATTGGAAAGCAGACAGAGCTGGGGCCAGAACCCCTACAGTTCTGTGGCATAATGCTAGCACTGGAAGAGCAACAGGAACAGTGGGTGTGTACTCTATCCCCGCCTGCCCAGTACTTAGAAGAATGCCTAGAGCTGCTTGATATTCCGTGCATTCCTGCTCACATGTGTGCTACTGTCAAAGGAAAATTAGGGTGGCTGAGTGCTATCTGTGCACCTCATCTGGCAGTGGTCAGCAGGATTGATGACACAGTATTACAAACCATGAAACCTAAGGATCTCCAGAAGCTACTAAAGGCTGGACCTTCCCTTGTCATTCATCCACTCAACCTCATGGAAGATATTCACATTAACTGTCTGATGGACAGCTCCATGGAGAGTAGGGTAATAACAAAAATGGATGCCAGGGAGGCTGGGGTGTTCTTCCTTACCAACAAGGGAGACTATATGTCCATGGTGTCGTGGTACAGCAGATTGCATCGCAGAAAAGCTGTTGGCAGTAACTCTGCTGAGTGCCGTGCTGTGGTGTCTGCTGTGCAGCATGCTCGATCCCTTCAGCACATACTAACCTGGTTGCAAACTCAGGCTGGCAGCAAGGCTGATGTGCATGCTCACTTACACACTGACAGTCAGTCAGTCATTAGTTTCCTTAACAAGAAATCTGTGACTGCTGCTGTGCATACTGATCTGGACTGGGTGATTTTGAAACAGGAAACAAGCTATTTTTCCAGCTGGCAGCATCTGCCAGACGAGGAGAACCTGGCTGACGCATTGACCAAGATTCCGTCATTAGCAGCAACCCAGTACCAGCTTCTGTGTGATGCAATGAATCCCTATCTGTCTAGTCAGACAAATGGATGATGAAATAGGGCACTCCAGACTAATGGTGCAGACTATGGTCTTTCCCAGCTGGTGGCAACTTGGCAACAAACATAATAATTTCTTGATGTGCCCCCTGGTTTTTCCATAGCCACTCATCACTCCACTGACTTGTACAAACAGGGGATCCTAGGTTCAGAAACCTCAAAGACACTGTCAGATTTAAAGGCAATGGGGTCTGTGGGCGCTTTAATTCACAACGTCCATTGTGGTCTGATATGAGTTTTCCTGTACCAATGTCTTATTCATGATATTGCCAAGTACCTGAAAAAAACAAAAAGGAATAAAAACTGGAGGTGCAGCACTGATGCCTTAAAAAAAAAAAAAAAAAAAAAAAAAAAGAATAAAACTGGAGTTAGCCTCTAGTCGTGGACATAGGCTAAGTACCAGATAGCAATGTGCTATCTGGGGTTTCGCACGTGTAGGCTCGGTCAGAAGTCCCGGCTATATGTGATTCGGCAGGCTAGACTATTCGATAGCCGAGTCCTGGTGACGGACGCCAGTACCCAAGTAGGATTGGCGGTACGGCGTCGCCAGTACCCACTCGGGACTGACATTGAGGTGTCGGATGTTGGACTAAGGTCCTGAGAGTCTAGCAGTGGCGTCGCGCCACTCAGGCTGCACCACAGAGCCCAACGGCCACTGTCGGCTGCTCCAGACGTGGCAGCCAGGCAGAGCGTTGCTTGTCGACAATGCTAAATGCCCTTGTGCACGTTGGGTGCGGGGCTTGTGATTTATTGTAATAAACACATGCGTTAGGCCATTGAGCATTGAGAGGTCCATTCGTTTATTAACTGGCTCGTGTCGTTGCGTCATGTTGTGAAGGGCTCTCATTTTTCCCACTGCGTTGTACTGCGTTGTTATTGTGATGCTAATGAAAAATAGCTCCAGTGGCCCAATGGGCCTGAGTTTTGTTTCACAGAGCCTGCATATGTTAATTGCCCATAGCTCGTGCAAGAAGCCAGATTTTTTTCATGAACCATTTGTGAATAAGCACATGACTTGTGACCTAGGGTCAAGAAATCGCGGTCATGGTCAGACCCCCCTGTATTCAAACCAGTGTATCTCTCTAATGAATGAGCATTTTGTAGGTCTGAGTAGCTCAAAAAATTTTTTGATTTATGGGCTTTCAGGAAAGTATATACATGACCATGAAAAATTTTTTTCCTTAGGTGCTATACGCGTTCTAAAAAAAGCTTACAACGCGATATATCGCGTTCTAATTAAAAAAACACGGGTTAAGGACAATGCCATCGCTATCGAGGTCCTGCAGAACACCGCAGGCCCGCTCACCGCCCAGGCGGTGAAGGACATTGCCGCCAAGCCAGCCCCTGCTGGCCTGGCCGGCGATGCTCCTCCCATCACGACCTGGGACATGCATAAGCAGCACACCACCTCCACCACCTCCGCCGTCGCAGCCCAGCTCCAGCGGCAGACGCTTGACCTCCGCGAGGAGGCCGAGCTCGCCAAGCGCAGCCTCAACGCCATCCTCAAGAACTTCGACATGGAGGAAGGTGAGAATTCCGAGAAGCTTGCACGTGCGTTTGAGAGCAAAATCCTTGCACGCATGGGCCTCCTTGGTGAGATTAAGCTGACCGCCCACCGCCTCCCCCGCGCGCGCGGGGTAAGGCAGGGGCGCCTCCGCTTCTTCTCATCTTTGAGAGCCCAGCGGACAAGATTTCGTTTCTCAGACGCCGCAAGCGGCTCGAGAAGACTCACTTCACCGTGGACGACGGCTTGACCCTGGCGCAGCAACAACGGCGACGGGAGCTATGGCCAACCTACCTCCAGCTCCGGCAGACCAAGGCGAGCCAGCCGGTGTACTGGAAGGGGGCGGCCATCTACGTCGGCCACAAGCCCTGGCACGCGACCCCCTCGACCACCGCGGCCCCAGCGACCCCAGCCCCAGCCTAGGGGAATACAGTAGCAGTAGTGTAGAATAGTTAGACAGTGGCCTTGTACATGCCCGCCTACTACAGGCACTATACCAGCTGAGGCCTAGCCTTTTTAGTCATGTACATGTGTGCCTATGATGAGCCACCCTCCAGACGATGCCTAGCTTTATTTAATTATGCAGTGCCCATGCAGGGAGTAACTCTCTGCTGAGACGCCATGCCCTAGCTTTTGTATAGATATATGCTGATCTTCCCCCCCATGACAGGCTCCCCCTTAGCTGGGCATAGCTTGAAGATCATGGGGCTGCAAGTGCCCTGGTGCACCTAGAGCAAGGGTCGTTTACATTCCCACCCTTGCAGGAAGTAGCTTAGAATGTATGATAGGCCATATGCCCCTTCTCTGGGCTATGTGCTACATATGACTCCCAACGGAGTGATGTTCCTAATTAATTAATCCCTGTATGAGGGCTCACAGGCAGTAGTGAGGACTGCAGAAGGCACCACCCCACCATTCCCCCTTCACCACGGGGTGTGGCAAGGTTGTGTCCGGTCCCCATATCTGTTCATTATTGTCGTGGATCACGTCATCCGCGCCGGGCACGTGTGCGCTTTACTGTTCTTAAGGCGGGGTTCGAGCCTGGCTTGGACATCCTAAACGAGCGCGAACACGGAGGCGGTGGCCCTGGCTACCGCCTGTCCGACCTGATTTATGCGGATGATACCACCCTCATTCGCCCCGAGCACATTCAGACCTGGCTGGACTGCCTGGGCTTGGAGGCGCGGGCGGTGGGCCGGTTGGAGATTAGTGTCAAAACTGAGGCGATGGTGATTCGGGGGCTTCCAGTCGCCCGCCGCTGCCGCGGCTGCTAGACGGGACGGATTGAGGCGGTTGCAGATATCCCGGAAGAGCAGCATGACACCAGTGTCCTCAAACTCGGCGGCGAGTTTCACGACCACGGCCGGAATCTCGTCTGAGCATGTGGCTGCGTCGTAACGCAGGCGCTGGACCGCCTGCGTGACCTCGCGGGAGGTGAAAGGATGCATGTCTGACGGATGATGCCGTCAGAATTTAGCCAAGCCATGCCTATAATGGGACCCCTCCATGGATGTTGCATTAAGAATTTAGCCATGCCATTGAATTGCATTGAATTGAATTGAATTGTAACATAACTCCGTTGGGAGAATATGTAGCACATATCCCTGAGAAATCGCCCCGGACGGCAGCCGCTGGGGCAACATCTACCAGCTGTCCTTCCGCCCCCATCTCGATCCAGCACGCCATCCTCAACTCCCTCAGTTCTCCAGCGCTCTGACGGCGAGATCTGGGCTCCATCCCTTTCCGTCCCCACCCTCCGCTCTATCCTCACGGAAGCCTTTCAGCAGCACGTGACCCCCGGCCTTGCTGCCGACATAGCAGCAATCGGCGGCACGCTGACTGCTGAACTTCCTCACATATTTCCATCGCCGCCGCCTCCACCTCCACTGCATGCCATTTCCGCCTCCACTGCCGACATCAAAGCCCAGCTCCTCGACCTCGACCAACGCCTTCAAGCCACCGCCAACGCCCTTGAGAGCTTGCATGACACCGCCGGCCTCACCACCCAGGCGGTGAAGGACATCGCCGCCCAGCCGGCGCCTGCTGGCTCGGCCGGCGATGCTCCCTCCACCTGGGCGGACTTGCTTAAGCAGCACACCACCTCCACCACCTCCACCATCTCGGCACAACTCAAGCAACAAGCCCTCGACCTTCGCGAGGAAGCCGACATCGCCCGGCGCAGCCACAATGTCATCGTCAAGCACTTTGACCAGCCGGCAGGTGAGACCTCCACGAGCCTTCTTGAGGCATTTTTGCCCCCATGCTACTCACTGGTGAGCTGGACATGTCGGCTGTCCGCCTCCCCCGCGCGCGGGGGAAGGCTGGCCCGGCACCCGTGCTCCTCACCTTTAAGTACATGGCGGACAAGCTGTCGTTCCTTAAATGCCGCAAGAAGCTCTCGAGGACTCGCTTTACGCTGGACGACGACTTGACCCTGGCCCAGCAACAGCGGCGACGCGAGCTATGGCCGACCTACCTTCAGCTCCGGCAAAGCGCAGGGGGGAAGCCGGTATACTGGAGGGGCGGTCATCCACGTTGACCACAAGCCCTGGCAGCCCCCTCCTGCCACCTCAGACTAGGGAATTCATACCAGTATAGTGTAGATTAGTCAGGCTTAGCCTAGCATGTGGCCCACGCGCATGTGCGCCCATAATCATTGGCCCCCATGGATGTTGCCTACAGAACTTAGCCAAGCCATGCCTATAACAGGACCCCCATGGATGTTGCATTAAGAATTTCGCCATGCTATGCCATGCAGAGAGATGCTCTCTGTAGAGAAGCCATGTCCTAGCTCTTGTATAGCCATGATGATCTTCCCCCACATAACATACTCCCCCTTAGCTGGGCATAGTGTGAAGATTATGAGGCCGTGCAGGTGCCTTGGTGCACCTAGAGCGAGGGTCGCTTACATTCCCACCCTTGCAGGAAGTAGCCTAGAATGTATTAAAATCCATATGCCCCTTCTCAGGGATATGTGCTACATTGACTCCCAACGGAGTGATGTTCCTAATTAATTAATTAATTAATCCCTGAGAAGGGGCATATGGCCTATAATACATTCTAGGCTACTTCCTGCAAGGGTGGGAATGTAAACAACACTTGCTCTAGGTGCACCAGGGCACCTGCACCCTCATGATCTATCACGCTATGCCCAGCTAAGGGGGAGCATGTCATGGGGGGGAAGATCATCATGGCTATACAAGAGCTAGGGCATGGCTTCTCAACAGAGAGCATCTCTCTGCATAGGCAGAGCATCGCTAAATTCTTAATGCAACATCCATGGGGGTCCCATTATAGGCATGGCGTGGCTAAATTCTGAAGGCATCGTCCATGGGGGGCCATTATGGGCGCACATGCGCGTGGGCCGCATGCTAGGCTAAGCCTGACTAATCTACACAACTGGTATATATTCCCTAGTCTGAGGTGGCAGGAGATGCCTGCCAGGGCTTGTGGTCAACGTGGATGACCGCCCCCCTCCAGTATACCGGCCGGCTTCCCCCCTGCGCTCTGCCGGAGCTGAAGGTAGGTCGGCCATAGCTCGCGTCGCCGCTGTTGCTGGGCCAGGGTCAAGTCGTCGTCCAGCGTGAAGCGAGTCTCCGAGAGTTTCTTGCGGCGTTTAAGGAACGCCAGCTTGTCCGCCATGTACGGTGAGGAGGTGAGGAGCACGGGTGCCGGGCCAGCCTTACCCCATGCGCATGACACACAAGTACTTACTTATGAGCGCCGTGGATGCAGAGCAAGCGGAGAAAAAAAAAAAAAAAAAAAGAAATTCCCCATCTAGTGCTTCATGGTTGGGGAATGATGCAGACGATATTTTTTTAAACTTTTGTGTAATTATTTTTTTTTCTAATGAGATTAGCATAGTACTCCGTGGCACATGCCTTTGCGCATGACACGCAAGTACTTATTTACAGCGGAGCAAACAACATCGCACGACCGACGCGGCGCCAAATAGTCGCCTCGGTTAATTCGATCCTTTTTTGCGAGCCATTTTACATCGCCGCGTCCCGAGCCCTGTTCCATGCATGTGACCGGTGAGATGTAGTTCTAAGCTGCTTTTCAGAGAGGGAATTCCGTCCAAAGCACATTCAACCAGTCTAAAAACGTCCCACATCAGCTGGACAGAGCGCCGCGTCGCATCCCGCACCCTTATTGGTCGCCTTTCCACTGTTCCGCGGACCTGCGGCCATCCTTTTGCCTAGCTTTGCGCGAAACTGGAAATTGGAAATGCAAACCATTTTTTCACAGACTAGCTGATTCCCATTAAATAGATTAGCAACCTAGATTACATGCTTCACATTCTCACTAATGCTAAACCATCCACACGGGCAGTATCGCCACGGACCCGGCTGGCCAATCTGAGTATCTTTATTTCTTCTTCTTTAGTAAACCACCAAGCCATCGGCGTTGCGGCCGTGCTTTCCCCTCCCGGTAGACCAGCATCGCTGCGCCATCGTGATGGTCCCCGCTTACTGCTTCACCCTGATCTCCCCTCGCGTTGCCAGACTTGTCGCTGCCCCTGGAGCGCGAGCTGGCCGGCCCCTCCCAGCGAGGGTGGGAGGAGATCACAAGTGCCCAGAAACCACGTGCCGCGAGCGCCAGCAAATCCCGCTCCCACATGTGCGTGACGGCAAGAGGAACGCTCACGCCCTCGGCCACGTGCAGCACAAAATTGTGCGGATTGCGGCTGGACAGAATCACCTTAAACTGATCGTTGTACCCGTCCTTGACGTGCGTGGTGCTGCCTTCCTTGAGCTTGACTGTGTCGCGCGACAGCATCAGCTTGAGAGCCTTGCCCGGGCGCCCGCCTTCTTCCAATAGCCGCACCTCGAACTCGGCAAACGCGTTGCCCAGCAGGCCCTTGACGATCTTGCCCAGCTCAGGGTCCAGGAGGAGCGGCCGCGTGGCCGCAAAGAATGTGGGCCCCAATGGCGTGACGCCATCTGGCGCGCAGGGAATGCACGACGCGCCCACGCGGGCGTTGATGTCGTCCGCATTGGGCAGGTAGGCCATCCCGCGCGCGCCAGGGATCCGCACAAAGGGGGCGCCGCTCTTGCTTCTGTACCACTGCACGCGCAGGGGCACCGAGGGGGACAGCACGGGCGAGCTCCCCTTGGATAAGGTGAGCGATATCCGGAACAGCGACGAGTTGTACGGGCCGCCCGCGATGGACATGTCGATGATGTAAGGAGCCACCGTGTCCAGGGCATGCACGTCCGCCATGAACCCCGCCGCCTCGCTCCACCCCCCTGCCACCAGCACGCGTGACCCCATGAGCGCGGCCGCGTGGCCGCTGCGCGACACAGGGGCCCCCGCGGGGGTGGCCAGCCGCTCCCACGCCCTCGTCCCCGTGTCCAGGCAGTACAAGTCCGCAACCGCGCGCGTGCCGTCGAACCCGCCGAAGAGCAACAAGTGCCGCGCGCCCCACGCGACCGCCACGTGGCCACTCCGTGGCGAGGGCGCCTGCAGGCCACCCTGGGCGGGCACCGAGCTCCAGCGAGACGTGTCCACGTCAAAGATGTGCAGGGCGGCGGGGGCAGGGCCCGCGGAGGGACCCCCCGCCTGGCCCCCGAACACGTACATGCATCGGCCAAGCGCGGTGGCCGTGTGGCCCCCCCGAGGACCCGGCCCCGACGAAGCGGATCCTATTGATGGCTCCGCATTGGCGGCTCTCAACCCACCAAAACCGCTAGCAAAGGCACTCGTGTCCCCCCGTTGGGCGGCCGCGGTTTGCGGCCGCGCGAGCCATGAGCTAGTATGGGCCATGGAGTTGCCGGCGCCATCACCGCCCCCGCCCCCGCTGGCCATCGCAGCGGACGCAGACGCTGGCCGCTGAGGTGGCGACGCGTGGACGAGCCGCCACTCGAACGTTGCCAGGTGGAGCGCCCACAGATCGCCGATGAACGACGTCCCGCCGCGCCAACCGCCGAATACGAGCAGCTCGCGCCCGACCACGCACGCACTGTGCATTGCGCGAGGACACGGGTGCCGTGCGCTGGGATTAGAGGAGGGGGGCGACGCGGCCGCGTGGGTGGTGACCGCACGCCACACGAGGGGCGCCGGGTGGCTGGTCTCCAACCCCTCCAACATGAACACGGCATCGCTGCACCGTGTGCCCTGCCAACCACCGAGCACGAGCACGCGCGCACCGGCCCGTGGGCCAGCCGGGGGAGGCGACCTGGACCCGGAGCAACCACTGGCTGGAGCGGAGTAACTACCGGCATCTGCGATGCCACGCATGTCTGGGCCCTCCCTTGCCTGGATGTCCCTCGCATGACCCTCCCTTGATTGACCCTCCTTTGGGTGGCCACCCCCCAGCTCGGAACTCGTGGAAGAGGCCGCGCTGCTATCGGCCGTCACGCTGGCGTCCGCGGGGAGCAGCGTGGCGGAGTGGTATGCACCTGGGGGCATGCGGTCGCCCGTGACCAGCCGCTCAGTCCAGCTCATCGTCTCCGCGTTGAACTCCCACACGTCACCAAAATAGGCGCCGTCGTCGCTGGCACCACCGATCATGAACGCGCGTGTGCCCAGCTGGACCAAGGCATGACCCGCGCGGCCCTTGGGCGGCGTCCCGTGGATGCGAAGGCCGTCCACCCACCCGACGTGCATCTCGCTCAGCAAGCTGCCGCCCAGCGCGACGCTGCTGGCGCCCGCGCCACTCACTGCGGTGACGGATGACGGCGACGAGCCCCATGAGCCACCCTGGGCTGCCCCCTGGAGCAGCACGCGGGGGGTGCCGCGCCCTTTGGAGCCCACCGATGACCCGCTCTGCAGCCGCACCAGTGGCCCTTCCACGGCCGCCGCAGCGGCCACCTCCGCGTTGACACCTGGCGTGCCATGGGCGTCCCGTTCCTCGTCCACGCTAGCGGCGGCGCTACTGCCGCCATCCCTCACGCCCCCACCCTCACTGCTCCCATCCGCAGCCGCTGCAAGGCTCAGGCGGTCCAAGCCGTCCTCAGCCTCGTGCCCACCAGAATAAACATACCCCTCGTAGCCCAAGCTGGCGCGGGTGGGGGCCAGCCCCCCCCCCCAGTCATGCCTTGACAATCCCCACCGCGCCCCACCTGGCCCGCTTCATCCGCAGTCGATGACGGTTTCCTCCCCAATAGCTCAGCAGAAGCACGCCGCACCCCCTGGAAGTCACCACCAGCATCAAACCCCGGTGGGGCCCGCATCGCCCCCTTGCCCTCCCAAGCACTGGCCCCCCCATCGTGGGCCGCGCCCACGCCAACCCAGGCCTCCCTCCCACTGGCCAGGTCCACCGCGGCGCCTTGGTTGCCCAGTCGCACGGCAAGCTCTGATACGCCGGCGTCCGGCACGGAACCGCCCACGCCCTGGCCCTGCCCGGTGTAGGCCTGCGCGTCATCATCCATCACGCCATCGGTGAGCACGCGAGCGAGCGTTTCTACTGCGCTGACAGCTGGCGCCTGCTCTGCTATGTCGCCAGCAGAAACCTGTGCGTCCGACGCGGTGGCGCCATCGGGTTGTGGGGGCGAGGGAACAGAGGCGGTGCGTGCGGGAGACCGCTTGGATGGCCGGGCGCCGCCAGGTGGCGACGCGCTGAGGCCCTTGGGTGATGTGACCGATTGCAGCTGATGGAAGAGGGTTGTGCGGGGAGCGTACTTGTAGAGGCTGGGGCTGCTGGCGCGCGCTGCACGCGGCAGACCCGAGGGAGCGTTTAAAGGGGCCGCCGCTGGTATGATGGCGTCTGGGGCAGCCATGCCGTCGGGCAGTGGAGAGGATCTGTTTGGTTGGGATACCAGTGGGCTGACGCCGGTGTTGGTGTCAGCCCGGCCACCGCTCAGGGCAGCATCGCGGTTGACACCTTTTGGGAGGCCGAGACTCTTTTCCGACCGTAGTGGCTGCGCGCCGTCTTCCCCCGACCCCCGTGCATTGATCCCGTTGGCCTTGCCACCGTCGATGCCCCAGCCGCGCAGGGGGGATTTGCTGACCCCTGAAAGGAGCAGGGGCTTGGGAACACCACCTGACGACATACGTGGCAGGCCTCCATCTGATGCTGGCAAGGCACTCTTCCCGTGTGCTCGTGTATTTTCTTCTGGCGGTGCGGGGACATCCGCAGCGGGCTGGACGGGCGCCGGGGCATACTGCTCTCGCAGAGACTTGGTAACACCAGACGGGGTCCCAGGGCCTTTATTACGCACCCGTCTGCTGGCGGTTGTACTATTGTCTGCTACCTGCATATACCAAGCGTTAGGAAGCAGAGAGGGGTAAAGAGCTTGAGGACAAGAACTAGACCCATCGAATCTGAAACAAAATCAGGACGCCACAAAGCCCCGGATGGTCATGCGTAGCATCGCGGATTGCATACCAGCCACTACACGAGATGTTGATCTGGGAAAAAAAGGCAAAAACGTGAAGTATAGATAGCAAGCCAATCTCACCATGGCTGGCGATAACTGTAGACATTGAAATCGCTTCCCAACTTGGCAAAACCTGTAATATGAATGACATCAAGCTAGCTGATCGTATCTAGCCCAGTCATTTCCGGAAGAACTGACCAGCGGGAATTCTTGTAACAAAAGACGCGCAACCCCCCCACCCCGGCTGGCATACTTCCCGTAATTTAGTAACGGATGCATAAGACAACTTTTGGCCAGAGCGTCATTAATTTAAAAACGGAATAGCTTAATCAGTTGTTACATCATATCGTGCATATCTATTGTAACGTTGGCGACACCACAAAATAAATTTGTCAAGAGCTCCACGCTGGTTTGAATATGACGATCTCTCTGCCTCTAGAGTACGAAAATTTTGTGGCACGCCCACCCACGCGCCCCGCTGTGCCTCGACCAATTTCCTTGCCTAGCCTATGTTACGCAATCCATGAATCGAGCTCAACCTCAACGAGCAAAAAGTGAATGGAGCATACTCGGAGTGGCAGCGCATATTTTTGCTAGAAAGTAAATAGAGAATTGATCACAAACTGATGTGGAGTAATAAGGGATTGCGGGTTCAAATTTCAGTTTATATATTTCCCTATTCAGTCTATTTGTTTTTGGGATTGGTGATGGGTCTCGAACTCTCGATTATGGGCCTCAGTACAAGCTACTGTACAGTAATTGTAAGGTCCATACCGTAGCAGGCGTAGCTACAGGACTACAGCTGTACTTCAGCTGTACTGTCCTGGTTCTGTACTGTGCTGTACTGTACTGTAGGGTTGAAGCTTCGCTGAGCATCCCAGGAGAAGGCTGCCTCCAGCTGACCCTGAGTAGCCACTGGCCAGTGGCCACACAGTCTGACCGTTCTGTTGTAAACACACAGTAAACAGGCTTACAGCCGGCCTGGGCTGGTTATCCGGCCCTCGGCCGTTATAGAATCACTGTCTGGATGATCGCGGCGAGGGATCCAACAACAGCGCTCGTCACCTGTGGCGAGTGGCGCGGCGCGGCGAAGGCCGGCGCGTGCCGGGCGAAACTTTAAACCCAACGGTCGTTTCGTGGGTTTTATAAAGATGGTAAAGAAAAACTCGTGCAGGCGTAGCCGACGGGCAAGGCACTTGGACAACGCAGCCTCAGGCCATTGAGGCGAACCACCAATTTAGTTGCACTTCAATCGTCATTGCATCGTCTGCAGAACACACGCATTGCAATAGCCTCTTTGCTAGGACAATGCCCCGCTGGCAGAATGAGAAGGAATGTCGGAGTGCCGGTAAGGAGAATTTTCTCCTGAGCCCACGAGACTGGAGAAGTCGCAACCGTGAAGAGAGGCGTTGGAGGGAAGAGGCAGGAAACCAGGCCCCGCCAAGGGCTTTCGGAAGGTCCCTTGGGTCGGAGCATCAAAACAAACTCAATTGTAAGCGTCATCCTTTTGGCATCATTAATTTGCTGGCCACACTTTCCAGTATCCATTATTATCTTTCGATGTTGATCACGCCGCTAATTTTTACACGTTTTCGTCTTGATCTTCCGCCTTGGGATGCAGACACCGACACGAAAGCGGATGGCCGAAGCAAACTGCCCAGCAAGGGCGAGAAACCTTCCGTCCAACACGTCTCCTACCGCCTTCTAGAAAACTTCGTCCCTGCTACCTACGAGGCATTCCGGGAGCGGGCCCTGCGAGGTATGTGCAACACAATCAAGGGGAAGCCGGGATTTATGTGCTGGCGCTACGTACCCCTTCCCATCTGGACGCGATCTCGCTGTACGCGCACTGGCCAAGCTTGGATAGGTACAAGCTTGTACCGCGAGCGTCTTGTGTTGCCCTTGTTGCCATCGCTCCCTCACGCACCGTCCCCCACATCGCGGGTTGCTTACCTCAGCGACCAACCAAGCCCCAGCCTGCCAAAGCCATGCAGAATCATTTGGGCCGACTGAGGTGAGAGGGTTGGGGGGCCGTATGGGGCTGGGGTTGGCGATGACAGTAGAATGGTACAATATCATGGGTATATTGGCATCACACCCCCTGTCCGCAACTTTGCAGAGCTGCTGGAGTACATGGTGGTGCAGGTGCATCTCAGTTGTGCACCCCGAGAAGGTGGCAGTTTACACCCACCACCTGCAGGTTGTCGCCTAAAATGTATATAAAACCATATGCCCCTTCTCAGGGATATGTGTTACATATCCTCCCCAAGGAGGTATGTTCTTAGTTAATTAATTAATTCATTAATTAATTGGCATCACACGATCCCTACCTCTGTGGACTTTTGTAAACGACAACTGGGTGTTGACATGACTAAGGGCATTCTCTACTCATGCACACGGTCCACCAGCCACCTTTAGTTTCTTAGATACTCCCCTCCAGATAGCCTCCAGGCCTTCCCCTCCTCATCCTCACCCTATTGATCCTTTCTCCACACTCATCGTACTAGGGCTCAGCCCTCCATCACCCTGTGTTGCCTGCCGCCACGCACAGATGGGCGTGAGAAGGGTGCGGGCGGCAGCAGCGAGATGAACGCGCTCTACCGCTTCTGGTCCTACTACCTGCGTGCGCACACCAAGGCGCAGGGCATGTACCAGGAGTTCCGGCGCACAGCCCTCGACGATGCCAAGGCCGGGTACCGGTGAGTGATGTAACTGCTGCCGCACGCACTGTGCATCGCCACGATCCCGCAATCGTGACGGCTGTCGTGCACAGGAAGGCACTTCTGCCAGGGTCAGGTTGGATGTAGTACCAAGATCCGCCGCTCTGCATGCCACTGCAGGCATGTAGGGCGTGCCATCCGTAGGACTGTTGCAGTGTAAGACATGGTCGCTATCCAGCACGTGCCTCGTCGAGAATGTCACCGCTCATAGTCCAGTTGACATTGATGGCCGTGGCCTTGCGCGCGCACGGGACAAGTGAGAGGGCAATCGCATGATAAAGGAGCAAAGCAAACATCTTGGACATCAGTTGAGGCTCGTCCTGGGTGGACCTCGCTGCATATGGGTGGCGCTGTTGTGGGCTGGGGTGGGGGGGGGCAGTGCCTGGATCATGCGCATGGAGACGTCGGCGCAACCGCCTGTTATATTGTGGCACATTGTCAAGAATGTAAGAAATGTGGCACATTGTCAAAAATGTAAGAAATGTCGCACGTTGTCAAGATTGTAAGAAATGTGGCAAATTTTTTAGATTGTAAGAAATGTGGCAAATTTTTTAGATTGTAGGAAATGGGGCAGGCTTTGTTTTACCTTGGATGTTGCCTTGTTCTAATGTGTCTGCAGACATAGCTCATGCTTGAGTTGATTACGTTGCAAGAATGTGCCCCACTGTCTCTCTAGGCTCCTGCCCTTCCCCCGTCCCCCCCTCCACCCACCACCCATAATTACCACCATCTGTCTCCCGGTCGGTCGGTCGGTCGGTGGGTTGATGAGTTGGTTAATGGGCCGGTGGATAGCATGCCAGCTGGACACATGTCGCATGATGTGCTTGCTCAAACTGCAAGCACATCAACGGAATGGACACGAGGCACACGATAGGGCTGTTTACCATGGCCCCTGCCCATCGTTGCGGTTTGCCGGCGTTGCACGCTCAACGAAACCTATGTGATCCTTCTGGCACTGCACTGCACGCACCACTCTCGTGTCCACCGCAGGTACGGCCTGGAGACGCTCTTCCGCTTCCTCAGCTATGGCCTTGAGGTACGCCAGAATAAACGCAGCACATAAACAACTGTCGCGGAACGTCTCCGTACACCCTAACTGGGGTGCACTGCAAGCGGTGTACATCTGGGGATTGTTGCAGCATAGCCTTCCGTGGCACAGCACTAGCGTGGGAATTTCACGGTGGTTGAACTCCCCATGCATGATGGAGGAGTTGTTCCTGTAAGGCCAGATTGGAGGAGAGGTCGTTTGCGCAGACAATTAGCCAGGCGTGGGCTTTACGCCATCGAAGTCTTCGCGGCTTCTAGGATTTGGCTTCTTTAGACCGTCGTTTTGCTTTATGGGTGCATGTAAGCATTCAGACGGCATTCAAAGAGGTCAACTGCTATACATGCGTTTATGAACGATGTCCAGGCTTTGTGTGCTGACATGGCATGTGCAGTCGATGGCCTGGCTGGGTCCACATGGGAGTTCGAAATCTTCACGGCACGCACCTACGGCGGTCCTTGATGGTATTGACCCTCCACGAGGAGACATCCCTCATTGCCTGATTCCTTCCTACCACACAGTGCGGCTGGCCAGCTGAGCCCTGATCTATGCGACCACGCGATGGTTTCCTTATCGTTCACTGATGGCTCCCCTGTGCCCCCCCCCCCCCCCCCCCCCCCCCCCAACACACCCTCTCTTCCCGCTTCTTCTGGCACCGCACCACCCACCTTCTGATTGCCCTCTATCTGTGGGCAGGATGGCTACCAGGAGTGGCTGTACCGCGACTTTCAGGAGCTGGTGAAGATGGATGTCAAGAATGGTGGGTGGGGTGCCGCGCCAGTCCGCCATGGTTTGCATGTTTGCCAGGATATTATTGCATGGGCATGCTGTCACCTAGTGGACGTTCTCCACAACAGCGGGAGCATGGGCATGCTGTCACTGAGTATAGCTATTTGGCTGGCTACCTATCAAAGAGACAACCAGGCGACCTATACCCTAACTGTGATAACCAACACGCAGCGGAGCACGGTAGCCTCTCTTTTCTTGCAGTTGCAATTCGCATATTAGCGCATGGTGGATCGCTGGTTTGTCTTTCATCTGTTTGTTTTAAGAAGCAAGGGGTAGAGGCACAGCGCCCGCATTGGATATGGCCGCATGTGCTCAAGCATATTATTATTCCGGTGTCCGCAGCAGTGCCAATGTTAGCCTGCCTGTTGCCTCCTACTCTTGCCAGGCGCAGGATATCGCATGCCCTGGCCATCATGCTTGTTTGTACAGCGTCACGGTGTTAATGTCTTTACATGCCTGCACATTGCCTTGTCCACCGATCTGATCCCTGATAGCCCGCTAGCAGCACTGGCATATGCTCTGCACATTGCCTGCTCCACCGCTCTGATCCCTGATAGCCCGCTAGCAGCACTGGCATATGCTCTGCACATTGCCTCGTCCACCGATCTGACCCCTGATAGCCCGCTAGCAGCACTGGCACATGCTCTGCACATTGCCTCGTCCACCGATCTGGTCCCTGATAGCCCGCTAGCAGCACTGGCATATGCTCTGCACATTGCCTCGTCCACCGATCTGGTCCCTGATAGCCCGCTAGCAGCACTGGCATATGCTCTGCACATTGCCTTGTCCACCGATCTGACCCCTGATAGCCCGCTAGCAGCACTGGCACATGCTCTGCACATTGCCTCGTCCACCGATCTGGTCCCTGATAGCCCGCTAGCAGCACTGGCATATATGCTCTGCACATTGCCTCGTCCACCGATCTGACCCCTGATAGCCCGCTAGCAGCACTGGCATATGCTCTGCACATTGCCTTGTCCACCTATCTCATCCCTGATAGCCCGCTAGCAGCACTGGCATATGCTCCTAGATTGTGAAGGATGACTGCATTCCCAAGGCCCCTAGAATGGATGGATGGCAGGATACTTGCTCCTGAGCAAACCTTCACACCCGCTATGTTGATTTGTAAATTATCGTGCGGTACACCGTGGCATTGTGGTATGCACCATCCACCATCCATAATCCTCTGGTGTTACATCGGAATCGGGTTTATTTCCTTCTCTATTTATTGGGGAACGGTATCAGTCCCGGTCTAACTTGGCTATACGTACCACTATGCTGGGCAGTAATAAACGCTTTCTCACAGGTCTACACCCACGCTTTCTCACAGACACCCACATCTTTGCACCATTTGCTGATAGCGTTATTGCCTTTCTAATCTATCTGTCTTGTTGGGGAATCGCAATCGTTATCTGATGCTGACCAGCAGGGAATATGCTTGTGCCATGATATGCCCCGTTCTGGACGCACGTGTTTGTATGCAGGCCACCTGTATGGCCTAGAGAAATTCTGGGCCTACCACTTTTTCTGCTCCAAGAACGGCAAGCCAGCCCCTGACAGCGCTCACATAGACAACGAACTTAAGGCCATCCTGGCCGCACATACAAAAGACGATGGCTCATTCATCGGCAAGACCAAGTAGAGCTCTTTGTGGCAGGTAATGAGGACTTGCATTTTGGATTTTGCTATGTTAAAATGAAAGAGTAGGGCAGCTGTCTAACTGCTGGTAGTGTGAAGTGCCGGTGACAACAACATATCACAGTCCTTTTTGTCTGCAGGGTCGCCATGGCAGTCAAGGAGCTATGGACATCAAGTGTCCACAACGTCAACGCCTCGTTTACGTTACCATGCACTGGTGCTCAAGAGCAAAAAGTTTCAATGGTGTTTCTTTCTTTTGTACCTGTAATATGTTGATAAAATCCGAGTGCTCCTGCTGGCTCCGCCCGGCCCAAAATGGCAGTCCCAAGCTCCCAACAACTAGCAACCATCCCGCGTGCAACCCGTGTCTTAGTTTCCAAAAGCGTACAACTTGCGGAAACCCTGGAAACCGGCATACATATCAAGGAGACAACTATATTATTACGGAGACAACATATTATTACGGCAAGACTCGGGTGTGCTGCGGCACCATGATTGGTATTTCCACGGTGTTTCGACTTCTTAACACATGTTTATTCATTCCAAACGCCCGGACTCTCGGCTAAACCGAGATCAGTTGTGCAGACTATTATTGGGTAGCTCCGGGCATGATGGTGCCTGCAAATAGCGTAAGGTGTGACCGTGGCTATTGCTACGGTATGCTGTATTTTCCTGGAAATCGCCTCTGCCACCGGCTCAACAGTGCTTGCAGGCGTAAGTATATATCGTGTTTCTACCTAGTTTCTGCCTGTTTTCCACGATGCGTCATGGCAAACCCATGGATGTTGCCTTCAGAATTTAGCCAAGCCATGCCTATAATGGGACCCCCATGGATGTTGCATTAAGAATTGAGCCATGCTATGCCATGCAGAGAGATGCTCTCTGTCGAGAAGCCATGTCCTAGAGCTCTCTTGTATAGCCATGATGATCTTCCCCCGGCCACATAACATACTCCCCCTTAGCTGGGCATTGAATTGAATTGAATTGAATTGTAACATAACTCCGTTGGGAGTATATGTAGCACATAGCCCAGAGAAGGGGCATATGGCCTATCATACATTCTAAGCTACTTCCTGCAAGGGTGGGAATGTAAACAACACTTGCTCTAGGTGCACTAGGGCACCTGCACCACCCAGAGTTTCAGGCAACACCCAGCGAAGGGGAGCCTGTCATAGGTGGGGAAGATCATCATGGCTATACAAGAGCTAGGACATGGCTTCTCTACAGAGAGCATCTCTCTGCATGGCATAGAATGGCGAAATTCTTAATGCAACATCCATGGGGGTCCCGTTATAGGCAGGGCTTGGCTAAATCCTGTAGACAACATCCATGGGGGCCATTATGGGCGCACATGCGCGTGGGCCACATGCTAGGCTAAGCCTGACTATCTACACTACTGGTATGAATTCCCTAGTCTGGGGTGGCAGGAGGGGGCTGCCAGGGCTTGTGGTCAACGTGGATGACCGCCCCCCTCCAGTATACCGGCTTCCCCCCTGCGCTGTGCCGGAGCTGAAGGTAGGCCGGCCATAGCTCGCGTCGCCGCTGTTGCTGGGCCAGGGTCAAGTCGTCGTCCAGCGTGAAGCGAGTCCTCGAGAGCTTCTTGCGGCATTTAAGGAACGACAGCTTGTCCGCCATGTACTTAAAGGTGAGGAGCACGGGTGCCGGGCCAGCCTTCCCCGCGCGCGGGGGAGGCGGACAGCCGACATGTCCAGCTCACCAGTGAGTAGCATGGGGGCAAGAATGTCGCGCTTAAATGCCTCAAGAAGGGTCGTGGAGGTCTCACCTGCCGGCTGGTCGAAGTGCTTGACGATGACATTGTGGCTGCGCCGGGCGATGTCGGTTTCCTCGCGAAGGTCGAGGGCTTGTTGCTTGAGTTGTGCCGAGATGGTGGAGGTGGTGGAGGTGGTGTGCTGCTTAAGCAAGTCCGCCCAGGTGGAGGGAGCATCGCCGGCCGGGCCAGCAGACGCCGGCTGGGCGGCGATGTCCTTCACCGCCTGGGCGGTGAGGCCGGCGGTGTCATTAATTAATTAATTAATAGACACGTGACTGCGTCACGTGAGCATAAGCCCTCAGTGGGAGCGGAACATGGGATGGAATGGATTAATTAATTATCAACATCGCTCTCTGTCGAGAAGCCATGTCCTAGCTCTTGTATAGCCATGATGATCTTCCCCCACATAACATACTCCCCCTTAGCTGGGCATAGTGTGAAGATTATGAGGGTGCAGGTGCCCTGGTGCACCTAGAGCAAAGGTCGCTTACATTCCCACCCTTGCAGGAAGTAGCCCAGAATGTATTAAAAGCCATATGCCCCTTCTCAGGGATATGTGCTACATGTACTCCCAACGGAGTTATGTTTCTAACTAATACGTCGTCAAGCCGTGTGCACATATATCGTGAGGATTGGATGTTGATGGTTTATACTGCGCATGTTGATTGTGCAAGAAGATCAGCTAGGTGCCCATTAATTAATTAATTAATAGACACGTGACTGCGTCACGTGAGCATAAGTCCTCAGTGGGGAACATGGGTGGGGGCTAGGTGCCCATAATCATGGTGTATTGATAAAATTAAATTAAATCATAATTAACATTAAAATTAAAAATTAAATTATAACATGCCTCCGTTGGGAGATCATGTAGCACATATTCCTTGATGGTGGTGGAAAGTAGAGAGCCGCGTAATCTAACTATCCTAACGCTAATCTACCTAGTCTAGAAAAATCCTAACTGCCCTACTCGTCAAAACGCCTCCTCCTCTTGGGGGGAGGGGGCTTGCCCACAGGGTCGGGCGTGTGAGCCTTGACAATCTTCTGCCACCGCGTCTTGTTCTGCATGGCAGTCCAAAGAAGGGAGAGAGAGTGGATAATTAACATTCCTCCGTTGGGAGATCATGTAGCACATATTCCTTGATGGGTGGTGGAGTGGAGAGAGCCGCGTAATCGGACTAACCTAACGCTAATCTAGCTAGTCTAGAAAAATCCTAACTACCCTACTCATCAAAACGCCTCCTCCTCTTGGGGGGAGGTGGCTTGCATGCGCACAGGGTCGGGCGTGTGAGCCTTGACAATCTTCTTCCACCGCGTCTTGTTCTGCATGGCAGTCCAAAGAAGGGAGAGAGAGTGGATGCGGTATTCAATTAACTGGGCTGGGACCAGTAGGTCATCCAGCAACATCTGGACGTAGTTCGTGGCATGTTTCCCTACCCTTTTGGGAATGCCCTTGGGGCCAGGCCAGGTCAGAATGTGCCGCCCTGCATCTGGACCTGGAAAACCTCCATAGCTACAATCGATATGACGTATGCTATGTCGGGGTTGCATGCGTGCTATTCGTGCGGGCGGAATGCCGCCATATCGAGCCGAAAAATTAGATCGATATCTGCTGGACAGGCCGATGTCGGTAGCGTACGAAATCGGAGGCGACAACTGCTGGTTGTCTCCTTGATATACAAATGCCTATTGCCGACCGATGGTTCTAACGGTAGCGGTGCCGGGGCCAACGGCGGCACTCCGTCATGATCACTCACCGACTTTCAATGTTAATGATACCGATGCCGAACCATGCACCAACTGAAAAGCTACACGATATCTTGTCAATATCAAAGAGACAACCAGCGCAGGCCAGAAATCGGGAGAATCCGGACCATGGTAGCTCGAGCCTGCCGTTATCTTTTCCGCGTTTTCGAGTCGTTCAGGATGATGAAGATGAATGGTGATGGAAATGTGTATCCTTGTGCATTGAAATTATGGCTGGCTTACGTGTGGAGCGACTAGATGACCTAGACGGTGGGGCCGGAAACAGCATGCTTGATCAGGGCGTGTGTTTCTAGCCTAACTGGCCGGGAGTGTCTAGTGGTGAGCACCATTGCTGCGATCGCTCTCCCACCATTTACGAGGAAATACCCGCAAATGGAAAACCACTGAAAAGGTCTAGCTAGTCAGTCATCACGTTAGCCATGCCATGATTCCAAACGTCCAAGAACTGCACACGGTGCAAAGGCAAAAAGCCGGAGGACAGCACTTTCAAATGTGCGGCGGGAACCAAAAGCCCGCGGATGCCAGAAAACATCGTGTTGCGGCAGCGACGCGACGATGTGGACAACGAATCCAGTGCCAAGCTCGGAACGGCCGCAAAGGAGATCTGGCATCACA
Organism: Mesostigma viride; assembly: GCA_009746045.1. Classification (NCBI taxonomy): domain Eukaryota; kingdom Viridiplantae; phylum Streptophyta; class Mesostigmatophyceae; order Mesostigmatales; family Mesostigmataceae; genus Mesostigma; species Mesostigma viride. The sequence continues at coordinate 6,060,081 of RPFO01000079.1, read as the reverse complement.
GGGTTCAGATGTGCGGAGATACTATGCGATCCAGCCGGTCCACGACCTGTTTGTAGAGCTTGTGCCAAGGGGCAGCACCGAACAGATGTGGGTGACGTTGCAAAAAACATCGGACTTGACGGAGCATAATGGCTCGGTCATAGTCTTTGACCAATAAACGCTGCAAGAGTTCAACAAGAGTCGTGATGAAATCAACACGATAAGAACAAAGACGGGAAAAACGATGTAACTGAGAAAGAACAACACCATATTTTGCTGTGTGGGAAAGGAGACTGTGAATATCGGGGTAACGAATAAAAGGAATTTGCTGGTATTTAGGATCCTTGCGCTTATCATAGATAGCCGTACGCCAGCCCTTCTTGTTATGGGTAATGTTAAGATCGAGGTAATTGCAATGAGTATCCTCCGACGTGAGCTTTAATGTGAGGGACGCTTGCGGGTAGATGCCAGGCAGACCAGCGGTGATATACAAATGGGTTGCGAAATCAGGGTTGTCGAAAGCGATGACATCATCAATGTATCGACATGTATGGATAAAACGCCTGATGAGAACATCATCGTTTGAGGCAATGAGATTCTCCATGAATGCAAGCTCATAAGTGTATAGATAGAGGTTTGCAAGGAGCCCGGCACAGTTAGTGCCCATAGGGATGCCGATAGCTTGTTGGTATACATTGCCCGCAAAACAGATGAAGGTGTTATCAACAAGATAAGAGATCCAATGGACAAGGTCAGCCTTCGTGATAATATAATTATAACCATCCCGCACGATAGCACCTGCCGCGATCCCTGAGAGCCACGTTGCCGTGGGCTTGGTCTGAGAAACACGCACGTGCAGGTGGTTGCGCCCGTGAGGCCTACGTGCATACAGACGAGTAAGGAGGCTATCTAAACGAGCTTTCAAATCGTGCAAATCTAGTGTGGTATATAGAGTGGTGAAATCATAGGTGGCTATGGGCATAGGTATACGTTTCTCTGCTGCTGTCTTAGAACGGCTAAGGGCGGCAAGGCGTAGGCGTACTTGGGCTGAGTCTATGACGATCCAACTACCAGCGCATTCATACCCGGCATTCGACAGCACCTCCACCCATAATGCATTGGCTTCGGGGAGAAGAGCATTCAAAGCATGGCAGATGAGTTTCGAGAGAGGCATCAGTGGGGCTGAATGCGACGCAGCAATGGTGCGCAAAGCAACAGGAGTTTTGTGCAGCTTAAGAGTGAGATACAGATATGGGAACGTAGTGGTGGTGGCGCGTCGCTGCCGCTTAAGGAATGCCCGAGCAAAAATGTTTTGGCTGTGCAGAAAAGCCCGATGAGCAGCGGTGATACTGGCGGTGGACTGTGCACGCTGAACATAGGTAGGGCTGGACGCCAACTCGTGTTGCAAAGTAGCAAGGTAGTGCTTCTTGCATATGAAAGCAAAGTTGTTGGCACTCTTGTCAACACACGTGATGATAAAGTCCTGCTTGAAGTGGTCAAGAAGTGCTTTATCTGTGGTGTTGAGCCAGGTGGTGCGGTGGACCTGCTGGAGACGGTAATCAAGCCTGGTGAGACGTGCATTGCATTCGTGAATGACGGCGCGAAACCACGGTTCCATGGCAAGGGGAGCAAGCTGTAGGTCCGTGCTCATGGCATTGCAAAATTTGCGCAGTGATGTGGAGAGCAGTGCATTCACCTCTTTGGCACACGTGCGCTGGACCCACGGCCGAAACTTGGTGCCTTTGGCAAAAAGGTCTACAAGCGTGTGGCTCGGCAGGATGCTGAGGTCAGCGGTCATGACGTGCTGTGAGGTGGGATCAAGGTACTTGAAATACCGTTGTTGTTGGCAGGGGCAGGGCCCTGCCAAGATGGTGGCCAGCTCGGTGGGCGTTGTATCGCGGCTGACCTTCCCGTTGCTGAAAACCATTTGTCCCAAGGTGGGAGAGTAATGCCAGGCAGCAATGGGAGTGCCGAAAGTGTTGCGCACCACGAGCGGCATCGCAGCCTGCACTTGCGGCAAATGCAGAATGTGTGGCAAACACAGCTCATCCATCGCAGCATGAATGAAAGGTGAGATCAGCAAACGGCGCGGACGCAGTGCATCTGCATTCCCATTGACACGGTGCCGAATGATACGTGAGAGAAGGCCTCGCAGACTAGTGGCATGGGAGCGGGGGACTTGCAGATCAGCTGGGGAGCACGACCCGACGGCAATGTGTAAGCTGGTAAGCTTCTTCAAGCTGCAGGCTTCGAGATAGGATGCATGAAAGTTGCCGCGTTGCATAAGCCGAGACATGTGACGTAAGCAGCGGAGACTGGTGGAGTAAAGGGAAGGATCGGTGGACACATGTGTGGAAGGTGGAGGGGCCGGGGTGACGCTGGGGGGATAGGGGCGATATGGGTGGAGATTGTGCTTCAGACGCCAGGCACGGATGAACATAAGAGGGCGGGGACGGAGGGGAGGCGGGCGGCGGCGAGACCGAGCTTTGAAACTCTTGCCTTCAATGCAAAAACCGTGGGGCAGAAATGCATGTAACATTCGTTTCCAAAACGTTTCCCGATGCCCTGCGGCTTTGCGAAAAGCGGCGCCGGTAAAGGTGCCGGGGACATGTTCCAAGGGGACGACTCGCCAATCCCACCACCCGTATTGGGCCATGGCGCCATGTAGGGGGGTGTCGTCGTTGGCGGCAGGGCGGCCAATATGAAGGCGGCGTGCCGCTCGGACATGTTCCTGAAAACGCGTCCAGGCATCCCGTTGCGTCTGGCCAACGTAGATACGCTGAGGGTACCTGCGGTTGTAAATGGCATAAATGACGCGATGGGTGCTTACGGGGTGTGGGCGAGTGGAGTTGGTAAGCGACAAATGCGTGCGCTGTAAGCGCCGGAGGCGACGTAGAGTATGGTCATCCTTGCAGTGATGGTTATGGCGCGTGTTGATGCGACAACGCTTCCGCCATGCCTGTGAGGAGATACGATAGGGGAACTGCCGAGAAATAGCAGTGTACTTCCGGTAATCAATGCCACTGGATTGCCGTATTCTGTGGAGGGTAAGAGCATGCCAGAAAGTCATAAGGTGTTTCATGATGATTCAGATGCACTGAGAGCTAAGACATCAAACAGAACCAGAGCGGAGCATATTGAGGTAAGTCAATATTCACTGCGTAACACCCGTTACGCGATAGCGGTGGTCCATGATGCATCTCCCCGGGGCAGGATGTGGCTAACAACACAGCTGAATGGACTCGGAACATGTGGATTCCCAGTGGGGGGGCCTTCCAATTGTCATACTTGACACCTCTTTCCTGTAACGAAAAGATTTCCCTTCTTCATGTTCCAGATGAGTCACCGTGCTCCTGCCTTTGTGTTTTTTTGGCGTTTGTAAAGAGATATGGGAGGGTAAACAAAAGCAAAGGCTGATATTGCCGTGTGGGGGGCCCGATCCTTGGTTAGTCTCTCAAGTGCCCACAGAAAAACACGAGAGTAGCACACACAGCGCGCAGCCCAGCCTAGCTCCCTCAGTAAAAGTAAAAGAAAAAGGACAAGAACAGCAAAACAAACGAGAACAAGAAAAAGAACAAAACACAGACACGTAGTGCAATGTGAGCGGAATGATGGAGGAAGGTGAGAGGGGGACATCGTATTGAATGTGTAGGCATTGAGGCAGCCGAAGCGTCCCATCCCCGGGTACATTCGTGGCTTTCAAAAAAGCCACAACCTGCGTGGAAGAGGAAAATGCAGGAACGATGAGTATGATCCTGAAAACGAGGTTGAGGAAACGCGGAGAGGAAATGCCGGCCGCTGAAACGATTCCGTATATGGCTCTTCAGCTTCGGACAAGATTAGACAGCGTTAATAGCACCGAGCCACGAGCCACGAGCGGACATGGCTGACGGCAGAGCTCAGAACTTTTGCGTCTGAGCCCCAAATGCAGTCAGATCACTTGCAACCGATGCGTCTTTTCTAGGCGCATCTGCTACTAGCATCGGTTACAGCTGTAACGCAGTGTTGTGACCAGCCTGCAGCAATTACGCAAAGCACCACGGCGTCTCTCTAAGACGCACGCTGATATAATTTTCCGAACCTATTACTACGCAATGTTACATGGCGAGCAAACGCCTGTCGACGCAACGTAGTTTGGCCGGGATGCGCTCGCCCATGAAAATGCGGCAGCTGCGGCTGCAGCTTTGCCAGCTCCGGCAGGCAGCGGTGACACTAGTCGTGCACTGGTGGTCGCCCAGCAACCTCCCGGGCTCAATGCCTCGCCATCGGCATCGCCTGACCCTAAACGCGCCCGCTCCGCCGACAAAACAGGAGGGTCTTCACGCCCCTCGGAACCGCGCTGTCGGCTCCAACCTTTCCAGGTCGATGATCACGACTGGACCAACATGTCTCCGGACGATGCTATGGACTGCATCTTCCTCGGGGACTACGCCTCGCTTTACGACCTGTGCCTCCATCTCCACGACAACAATCGCCTCCTCCGGCCCGGACGGCCGCCGATGGATCGGATCGACATCCGCCTGCTGTTCGGGTGCCCCCGCCCCCAACTCCAGCACACCATCCTCAACTCCCTTCTCCAGCGCTCTGACGGCGAGATCTGGGCTCCATCCATCTCCGCCCCCACCCTCCGCTCCATCCTCACGGAAGCCTTTCAGCAGCACGTGACCCCCCTTGCTGCCGACGTCGCAGCAATCGGTGGCACGCTGACTGCTGAACTTCCTCACACTTCCACCGCCGTCGCCTCCACCTCCACTGCCATTTCCGCCTCCACTGCCGACATCCAAGCCCAGCTCCTCGACCTCGACCAACGCCTTCAAGCCACCGCCACCGCCCTTGAGAGCTTGCATGACACCGCCGGCCTCAACGCCCAGGCGGTGAAGGACATCGCCGCCCAGGCGGCGCCTGCTGGCCCGGCCGGCGATGCCCCCTCCACCTGGGCGGACTTGCTTAAGCATCACACCACCTCCACCACCTCCACCATCACGGCACAACTCAAGCAACAAGCCCTCGACCTTCGCGAGGAAGCCGACATCGCCAAGCGCAGCAACAATGTCATCGTCAAGCACTTCGACCAGCCGGCAGGTGAGACCTCCACGAGCCTTCTTGAGGCATTTAAAGCGCGACATTCTTGCCCCCATGCTACTCATTGGTGAGCTGGACATGTCGGCTGTCCGCCTCCCCCGCGCGCGGGGGAAGGCTGGCCCGGCACCTGTGCTCCTCACCTTTAAGTACATGGCGGACAAGCTGTCGTTCCTTAAATGCCGCAAGAAGCTCTCGAGGACTCGCTTCACGCTGGACGACGACTTGACCCTGGCCCAGCAACAGCGGCGACGCGAGCAATGGCCGACCTACCTTCAGCTCCGGCAGAGCGCAGGGGGGAAGCCGGTATACTGGAGGGGGGCGGTCATCCACGTTGACTACAAGCCCTGGCAGCCCCCTCCTGCCACCCCAGACTAGGGAATCCATACCAGTAGTGTAGATTAGTAAGGCTTAGCCTAGCATGTGGCCCACGCGCATGTGCGCCCATAATGGCCCCCATGGATGTTGCCTTCAGAATTTAGCCAATTAGCCATATCAGTGCCTATAATGGGACCCCCATGGATGTTGCATTAAGAATTTAGCCATGCTATGCCTATGCAGAGAGATGCTCTCTGTTGAGAAGCCATGCCCTAGCTCTTGTATAGCCATGATGATCTTCCTCCCCCGTGCCGGGATCCCCTTAGTTGGGTTGAACCGGAGACAGCATGGTGGTGCCGGTGCCCTTGAGGCACCTAGAGCAAGTGTTGCTTACATTCCACTCTTGCAGGAAGTAGCCCAGAATGTGACATTCTGGGCTACTTCCTGCAAGAGTGGAATGTAAGCAACACTTGCTCTAGGTGCCTCAAGGGCAACTTTTAATACGGTATTAAAAGCCATATGCCCCTTCTCCGGGATATGTGCTACATGTACTCCCAACGGAGTTATGTTTCTAATTAATTAATTAATGGCTCTTCAAGGAGGATAGTGAGCCGTCGGTGACGCGCGCGAGGCCGGGATGAGTCAGTGGTCGCGGCCATGTGATGGTCTGGGCAGGCGGGGCCCTCCATGTCCGTCCACGCGCGTTGTGTTGTGTTGACCAAGAGTTGAGTTGAGTTGACTTGACTCGAGTTGAGTTGAGTTGATTCACGCGCCGGTGGTCCTCGGGACAGGGTTAGTATGGTCCCGCGCGTTGTGTACCGGCCGCGGCCGCTGATCGCGCGTGACCTGCGTACAAGTCGGGCCGTCCGGTCGGACAAAGACTCACAAGAGCGGCAGCACTTCGGTGCCCTGCAAATCGTTTTGGCGGGAAGGGTAACACAGTCGGGCCCAAGCCGATACACTGTCCTAGAGGCTCTACTGTGGCCACCGACAGTCTGCATGTACAACATTTCCTGTCGTTATGGCAGATTGGCAGTGGAGTCACAAATAAAATGAGCTAATTTACTTGCTGACACCAAATTCACACGTGAAAGAAGTACTTGCTTTGCCCATGACTACGCGAAGTAAGCGGCTGCGTTGGGGTTTGACGCGTGCCTGCGGTGCATTGCGCTGCTTAGCATTTAAAATTTGAGTAATCTTACGTTTGTCATCAGCAGATGCAGCACATCCCAGTGTTCATATTTGTCCGATAAGATTAGGCAGCTCGTCATCTTGCTGGGAATTTACCTCCTACCCCGCGCACGTAAATGCTCTGCCCATGAACCCGCCGGGCTTTTCGTGGCCTTGGTGAATGTGAAGACGTCGCAGAACCGTGTGTAATGAACTGGCCAGTAAACAGCAGCACGTATAAGGCTTCGAGGCAATTCCGGTGCGTGAGCTAATTCCGCTTGACAGCAGCAAGGGGACATCCTAATGGCTGACTTCGACAAAATAGATTCACTCCGCGGATACATAAAGCGAGTTGTGCGTGGCGCAGATCCTAACAAACTCGTCAACGTCAATGCACCCCCACTCGTCAGCAAGCTGGTTGACGTATCTTACGGCGTCGACCGCGATTCGTCGACGCCCCTAACGTACGACGACCTGAGACAAGCGACTGCTCGGTGTCCAGGTGAGTGCTGGGGACTGCCCAATAATCTGCTTGCCCGTCTTCCCCGCATCGGTTAGACTATGAGGTTTCATTGGCCCCATCGCGTGGACACCTTGTCGCTGAGCGCTATGCAGGGCTGGCTTAATGCTCCTGGATGACGACGAGGCTATGCTATAGATTGACTTGCCATGGGACGGCTGGTAGAAGTGATTTGATGGCACAGGCATGCTGAGTGTTGGGGGCTCTTCTATCCACTTTCATATATTTCTGTCCACATCTATCCATTTTTCATTGCACTTTTTGCAATATCTACACTGTGAGCACATATATGTTTACTCAATATGCACCGCTGCCTTGGGAAGGGGATCCATGGGCAGCGATGTGCTGGGCCAGGGCAACCCTCGTAAGTTTAACCTCTTGACCCATTCAACCTCTGGAAGTCTGCGTAAGGCAGCCCCTCTAGGTAATGCGGACTTGGTGACTTGAGAAGTTGGAAAATTTTGTTTTTCTAGTTCTATTGCTCTTTCCACAGGACCTCCATGGCATTGTGACGCCCTGTGGCGGTCGTGTGTAACTATTTCATGGTGGCGATTGCCTCTGGCGATGCCCGTAGCCGAACCTCCACATGTTTGGCTACATGCAGCCCGCTTGAATCCGTGCGAGTGTCTCCTCTTCTACCTACTCGCTCCTTGTATCCTATCTGATAATTCATGCTTGCTGATATAGTTTCACCGTAGTCGTCCGCCGCTTGCATGGGAACGCACGTGAGGGAATAGCGAGGAGGTCTCGCCAGCTAGCTAGGTTTCCCCCTTGTACCATTTTATGAAGCGGTCTCTCCTTTCATCAGCAAGGAGGCCATGAAAGATAGGTAGGCAAGGGGGGACAGGGGACGGAAAGAAGGAACACATCGGGCAAGAACCCCAATCAGACACGCGGCATTCATGCGGCATCAACTCTGTTTTTGTCTACTAGGGGGTTCTCTTCTTGGATCGTGCCCCTCCCACCTGCAGGGTCCACACCTGGCTCCTTCTACTCGGTCAGGTACGCGATCACGCAGGACGGCGCGTTGGAGGGCGACTGCGGGTGCGAGTTTGTAAAGGACAAGATCAGGGAGCATCGAATGTGCAAGCACGTCGCCGCCCTGCTGCTGGCGCGCTTGAACCTGCTGGCCACGCTGGTGGGTGCAAATATTGAAGAATAGTAAAATAGTAACAATAATAATAATAATTACTACAATTTGTTTATTGGTCGTGCCATGCACTGGCAGGTGCATCTTAGGATGGGGGGGGGGGGGGGGGGGGCGGCCTCCTAATTTTGGACTTGAGAGTCGCAGCCCCCAGCTCGTGGGTGCATCTTCATCTGTCGACCGTGCAATGGTGGGTGTGCCTTTTCTACCAAGCGATTCCCAAGGCAACCCCTCTTGTATGAACGGTAGTTTTCTGCGTCTCCAGGCCGTTTACTAGCTAATTTTTGGGAGCTGTTGGGTGCAGCATTTGTAGTCGTTCGGAATGGGGTCAAGAGCGTTGGTGGCGGCTGAGGGGGGGTTGCCTGCGGGGTAGGTGCAGGAGTAGCAGAGACTGGCATGGGCAGAGGCCCCGGCAGAAGTATTAAGGTTGCTACTATAAGGTGTAGGGAATAGGGAAGGAATGGGGTTGGGGAACTGGTTTTGGCGAGGCATTGGCATGGGACTGCCCAATTCAATGTAGGATCGCCCACCACGACTACGTTTGTGTTGATGGTTGAGGCCCAGGCATTGGTATGGTGCAGCCAACCGCAAGGCTGGCGAATTTGGGAGTGCAGCGGTCCGTGTAGCCTCTAAGGTATAACTGCGCTTCACCATGCCCAGCATGTTCTTGCCTAGCTAGCTTGCTCAGCAAACCACTTCCTACCAACGCCTCTTGCAAGAGATGCTTGGCACGATTCTGATTGGATCGCCTTCTGTCGTTGCTTGTTGATTGGTGCACATCATGGGAGTAATCGGGGTGATTAGGGGCTTGGGGCTGGAGTTCTTGACTGGCCATGTTAGATGTACTGGCATTTGTCCCGCAGCTGGCGTCATGGTTGGCGCTTGGCACTCCCAGCAGGGGTCGTACACTCCCATGTTGGATGGTGTAGGCATGTTGGCATATGACCATCCCCCGCTCATGCAAAGTGTTGCTGCATTGGTGGGGTCACTGTGGGGCAACTCGACTGCTGGCGCACGCAAACCACAGGGAGTTGGTGGGGTGGAAGACACTCCGCGGGCGGTCACGGTAGCAGCTCCTGGTTCTGCCATGGTTTACCCAGCTGCCAGCGTGAGAGATGCTGCGCCGGCGCCCACCACAGTCATCGTGGCCGATACCGCTGCCCTATCAGACAAGGCGATGGATGCCAGTAGTGCGCCACAACCTGCACCTTCTGCTGACACAAGCCCCGCCACGAAGACTCTACCCAGCATGAGTGCGGCCAGCGATGCGGGTGCCGCCGCCAAGCCAAAGAAGCGCGTACTCCCTGCCTGGATGATGGAGGATGCCCCGCCTCCTGCACCCAAGAGGTACGTCGCAGTGCGGGGAACCTCCCTCTTGTGAATCCTGCACGTCTTCCCGTCCAGCGTGTTTTCCAATCCTGATTGGAGAGTCTTCCAATCCTGCGCGTTTTGACTGTTTTCCAAATCCGGTGTGCCTTCCACCTTCTGGCCCTGCTGCGCGCTCCTGTGTGCTGAATGCTGCGCGCAATGACAAAAAATCTATCACTCTATTCCTCCACCCGGGGTCGTATGCCCACTGAGCTGGTGTGTGTGGGCTTGCCACGCCGCGAACCGCACACACCAGTGACCCTGTGCAGGCATCGCTTCTGGCGCTGACTGGTTCGAAGCGGTGCTGCTTGACAGCACGTGCTGGTGGGGGCACCACGCATGGGCCATGCCTTCGATGCTCTCGACTGCTGGATCACACAGCTGGCACCGGACAAGTACATAACATACCCCGCATGAGGGTTTATGCTCCTTGCCGCAGCCAGTATATTCGATCTAATGTACTCCACATATGCTGCTATCGCATATGCTGCTGATCACCGATAGGCATGTTAATAGTTATCATACTAATAATTGTTATCACCATCGTACATATAGTTGCTATCACCCAAGGTGCTCCATGACTCAATTTTTCCATCAATGCGGCATATTGACTTGCTACATGTCAACCATCGTACACATCAACCCACGCGCTTGACATGTCCTTGCGTGCGTTGCTGGGTGCGGGCCGTGGCCCCTGGACCGCTGTGTGTGGCCATGTTTAAGCAGGGGGCGAACCGCCGCGGCCTCTACTGCTGCCGCACCCGCCCCAGATGGAGTGGATGCCACAAACGTCATGCAGCCACCGCCGCCGCCACGGAGCCGTGCAGCTGCACGGGGGCGCACGAGGGGGAGCGAGCGGCCGTCATCCCCGACCCCTGTAGGGAGATCTGCCCCTGATGAGGAGTGCGTGCCGGGTGCTAGTGCCAATGGAGGCTCACGGGGGCGCAGGCGCAGGGGCGCCGCGACGCATGCGGCGGAGCTAGAGGTGGCGCGCCCGAACGATGAAGTGGGTCCCGTTGATTTCTTGCCGTCTGGCGGATGGAGCACACATACTTTCAGAGTGCTATCAAGATATCACTAAATCGAATAAACGATGATTATGTTGCCGTGACAGGCACCACGGTTGTGAGGGGTAGACGTGGGGCTGGTGTGGGCCCCCCGCCGGAGGAAAGGTTTGAGTTTTTGTGACATACAGCAACGAGCCACTTGTGTCAGTATGAATTCCTTTGACCTCGCGTGCAGGTACTTGTTCCTTTGTGTGTCTCAGGACGGAGCTTTTGGGCTGTGGGGAAAGGCATGGGGGGGGGGTGTCGTGGACGTGGTGATGCAGATGTGGTGCATGTAGGGGGGGAGGGGGGAATGTGGAGGTGCTGAAGGAGGCAAGGTCACTGCGGGGGGGGGAGGCGGGGGCGCAGCAGGGGGTGGGGGGGGGATGGGGGGATTAGAGTGTTCTGGCCATCTAGACTGAAGAACATGGTCGCGGCGCAGATGGTCAAAGTAGCGAAATACTTGAAAGGGTGTTTTCTTGAGCATGAATGGGTGTGTGCGCGGCACGAAGGCACGCATGACCGCGTTGCCATCGAGCATGTGCCTGGCAAAGTGGTTCTCCCTTATTTGTTCAGTGAGATAACCATTCCTGGACGCATGGCGGTGTGTGTAAGTATGATTGCACCGCAGTCTGCTTGGGTTGCCGTGTGTTCTGCGATCGCCCTCGCTCTGTGGGTCACCCTGGCTCATCATTGTCACTGTGTGGGTCAGCAAGTTGAACAACAAGGCCGAAAGGAGCAAAGGGTGTGAAAGGGGGCGAATGGGTGCGCGCCGATGTTGAATTTGATTGCATCTGTATCTCATCTCGGCGTGCCTCCATCGCAGCAGGGCTTTGACGACGATGACGAGGACGCGGACCCATACCTGCAATACGCGCGGAGCCTCAAGCAGACGTCACCACCAGGGCAGCAGCGCGAGCCGTTGCAGCCGCAAGCGGCAAAGGACGGCACCATGGCATCGGCGATTCCGGCCGTGACTCCAGAGCCGTCAGGGCTATCATCTGGACCAAAAGAAGACAAGAGGTGAGAGCCGCACGCGAAGCATGGCGCCTGTGAGATGTATGGTGACGTGCATGAGGCTAGGGTGACGTGCATGAGGCCAGGATGCCATGGGTTCACGTGTTCGAGACATCTGTCTATTGGTGATTGGTAGTACATATGGACCCTGTGGGATGCGGGCCCTTCCAAATCATTTGTCTAAGCTGTTAGGTTTAGCACCTTGACATGTTTAGCGGTCTTGTTTAACCGGTTTCGTTGGCTGCTCGCGTGCTTTTACTGCACAGTGCCTCCGCGATGGTGAGGAAAAAAGCATGGAGTCACGTGACAGCCTATTCATGGTGATAGCTAATTCGTGTGTATTGGTGTCTGTTTAGTTCCCTATCAACAGTATTAAAATGTGTTCTGTATCATTCAAGCCAGTTCCATATCGACAGCCGTTTTGCTGGTGCCGCTTTGCTGTCGTCACGTGATGCTGCTCCTCCCACGTCTTGTGGTCTCAATTCCATTATTCTGCCGGCGCCGCATGTGTCTCTCTCTGTGTTTTTAGTAACGTGACGCACGCGTCAGCCGGCTGACGCGCCAGGCTCTGGCGTGTCAGCAATTTTACCCTGCGCGTTAGCCGGCTGACGCGTAAATTTAGGCCGCGCGTCAGGCGACTGACGCTAGGCTGTGTGTCAGTCAGTCGTATGACGCACACCAAGTCCTCACGCGTCAGGCACGTAAATTTGAGCATAGACCACCTAGGGTTGCCGCGTCAACCTCCTTTTCACCCTTTCCCTGTCCCATCTTGTACCTGCCCTACCCCCCATTCCCGGTAACCTTGAGGGTAAATCTGCCCTGTAGGGGGGCCCTGGGACCCTGTAGGCGAGGACCCTATAGGGGGCTCCTAATAACAGGTATGGTCTGACGCACCGCCAACGGTGGCTCGTCAGGCGTCCGAGACCCCGCCAATGGCGGCGCATCAGCCGACTGACGCGTGCCAAAACCGCTTACTAATAATACTGGTCTCTCTATTGCTGGATACGTGTGCGGTCATTTGCCAGGGAGAGTGCGCTGGAGGAGGCAGCTCGCATGGAGGCCCAGCGAAGGGAGAGAGAGAGAGAAGCGCTCAGCTTTCTACAATCGATGACTGGTGGCTCCGGCACTGCCGACACCTATAATGAGGCCCCTGTAGGGGGCGTGTCCGGACCACATTCCGCTGTGATGGCCAGGGTGGACACTGGGAGTGGGACAAGGCAGCCAGGAATTAAGGTTGGTGGTCAGGCGGACACCTTCACCAACGAGGAATCTGACAAGAAGCCTTGGATTGCTAGTGTTGGTAGCCGCCCCTCTCTCACTCCCACCACGGACGCAGGAGCATCTGGCATGCCTGCCTGTGGTGCGTCATCCTTGTCAGGTCCTGAGAATAGGGAGGCAGCACCCACTGCACTACCAGTAGGCACCGCGCCACCAACTGCCGCGCCGTCAGCTCCGGCAAAGTCTGGTGGTAGCTTGTCCTTGCTGGAGCTTATGAAACTGAAAGCGTCGGCTGAGGCGAAGCAGAAAGCTGGAATGTAGACTGGCAAGGTGCATGTTTCTTTTCATCCAGTCCCCAGGGTTCATGGATGTGGGATTCATAATTTGAGGCGCAAAGACGATTACTGTACGGGCACAGCATCTGCAAGATAAAGGCCCGTCTGCAGGACAGGCTGGAAGGATGCCATAGGCTGATTTTGCATAGTACCAGATTGTCTATCTTTGGGAAATTTGGTCACGCGGCGCATCGATCACAGGCCGGCTTCTAGATCAGCGGGCCATGATGGAGCTTAATAATCAGTCGACATTGCTGTACTTATAATACAGGTTAATCTAACCACCCACCATATGCATATAGGTACAGCATATGCATATAGGTATATCACTTTTTGTATAGTAGTATGAAAACAACTGTGTATACAACTATGGAGATAACTATGTATATTAAATAACTATGTATATTTATACGTTGCTGATTTCGATAGTACCGGCTACGCCCCCTTCTAATAAAGAAGGTTTCAGCCGTGTTCAGCCCGTCTCACGTTGCGAGACTGAACAAGTTTCGCGTGCAGACACGTGTGTAGTACTCCTACACACAGATCTCGAGTGATTTATCTAGTACCAACTCCGAAAGGCTTGCATCACTCCCCGGAAAGGAAAACTTTTGCGGATGACTGTAGGTGTAAGTTGGCGATGCCCTAGGATCCGGAAACGTCCGTCCTATAGTCAGCGAAAGTTGGTGCGAGAGGTCCCCAGTTCGATTCCCGTCGGATTCATTTGCAGATCGCGTTTTTCCGCGTTTTCCGCGGACCGGCACTGAACGCAAATGGTTTTCACCTTAATGCGGCGTGCCTGATCAGAATTTATACGTTGGTACGCAATGCTATGCCATGAATTTCGCCATGCTATGCCATGCAGAGAGATGCTCTCTGTCGAGAAGCCATGTCCTAGCTCTTGTATAGCCATGATGATCTTCCCCCACATAACATACTCCCCCTTAGCTGGGCATAGTGTGAAGATTATGAGGGTGCAGGTGCCCTGGTGCACCTAGAGCAAGGGTCGCTTACATTCCCACCCTTGCAGGAAGTAGCCCAGAATGTATTAAAAGCCATATGCCCAGGCTTCTCATGCAGGGATATGTGCTACATGTGCTCCCAATGGAGTTATGTTTCTAATTAATTAATTAACGCAATGCGTCCAGGAATAAAAAGAAAAAAATTAAATTATAACATGCCTAGTCCGTTGCCGGAGATCATGTAGCACATATTCCTAGCTTGATGGATGGTGGCCAGTGGAGAGAGCCGCATAATCTAACTAACCTAACGCTAATTAATCTACCTAGTCTAGAAAAATCCTAACTACCCTACTCATCAAAACGCCTCCTCCTCTTGGGGGGAGGTGGCTTGCCCACAGGGTCGGGCGTGTGAGCCTTGACAATCTTCTGCCATGCACCGCGTCTTGTTCTGCATGGCAGTCCAAAGAAGGGAGAGAGAGTGGATGCGATATTCAAACTGGGCTGGGACCAGTAGGTCATCCAGCAACATCTGGGTGTAGTTCGTGACAGGTTTCCCTACCCTTTTGGGAATGCCCTTGGGGCCAGGCCAGGTCAGAATATGCCAGGAATATGCCAGAATATGTCCTCTTTTCCATCCTTCAGCGCTGTATCACGGACCTCTGGACCCCCTCCCCCTTGACCGAATCCACCTTCCTCCTCCACCTCCAAGAAACCATCTCACAGCACGTGACGCCCCTAGCTGCAGATGTGGCAGCTGTGGGTCGCACGCTGGCTGCTGAGCTCCCCACCATCCCCACCGCCACCGCCACCCTCCTCGCCTCCACCCCCCCCCCCTCCGCCTCCACCGACTCCATCACCGCCCAGCTCCGCGACATTGACCAACGTCTTAAGGATAATGCCATCGCTATCGAGGTCCTGCAGAACACCGCGGGCCTCACCGCCCAGGCGGTGAAGGACATTGCCGCCAAGCCAGCCTCTGCTGGCCTGGCCGGCGATGCTCCTCCCATCACGACATGGGCGGACATGCTTAAGCAGCACACCACCTCCACCACCTCCGCCGTCGCAGCCCAGCTCCAGCGGCAGACGCTTGACCTCCGCGAGGAGGCCGAGCTTGCCAAGCGCAGCCTTAACGTCATTGTCAAGAACCTCGCCATGGAGGAAGGTGAGAATTCCGAGAAGCTTGCACGTGCGTTTGAGAGAGAAATTCTTAGTCGCATGGGCCTTACTGGTGAGATCGACCTGGTCGCCCACCGCCTTCCCCGCGCGCGGGGTAAGGCAGGGCCGCCCCCGCTCCTTCTCACCTTTAAGACCCCGGCGGACAAGATTTCTTTTCTCCGACGCCGCAAGCGGCTCGAGAAGACTCTCTTCACCCTTGACGACGACTTGACCCTGGCGCAGCAACAACGGCGACGGGAGCTATGGCCGACCTACCTCCAGCTCCGGCAGACCAAGGCGGGGCAGCCGGTGTACTGGAAGGGGGCGGCCATCTACGTCGGCCACAAGCCCTGGCAGGCGACCCCCGCGGCCCCAACGACTCCAGACGCCCCAGCTTAGGGGAATACAGCAGTAGTAGTGTAGACTAGATAGACCGTGGCCATGTACATGTACGCCTCCTAGAGGCACTATCCTAGCTAAGCCACACGCTTTATTTAATCATGTACATGTGTGCCTATGATGTGCCACACTCCAGATGATGCCTAGCTTTATTTAGTTATGTTGTGCCCATGCAGGGAGTAACTCTCTGCTGAGACTCCATGCCCTAGCCTTTTTGTATAGCTATGCTGATCTTCCCCCCCATGACAGGCTCCCCCTTCGCTGGGCATAGCTTGAAGATCATGGGGATGCAAGTGCCCTGGTGCACCTAGAGCAAGGGTCCTTTACATCCCCACCCTTGCAGGAAGTAGCCTAGGATGTATGATAGGCCATATGCCCCCTCTCAAGGGCTATGTGCTACATATACTCCCAACGGAGTTATGTTACAATTCAATTCAATGTCCAGGAATAGTTGTCACACTTAATAAATATCATGCATGCAAGGTGCATGTGCGATCATCTAATTTATAAATCTCTGCAGTCAATCAGTGCATGCACCATACGTGCACGCAGGCCTCGGCCACCCATGCACCGGCCACCTTTTTTTTTTACCAAACATTCCCGAAATTGCGCCCGAACTCAGCAACGCCGCGGGCATATCTTGCGGCCCTACTGGGACGCCCGATTCAAATCAACATCCAACCACACACGTCATCCATCTATCGGTTCATCTATGCTCCGTGACTCCCCAACGGGAGCACGAGTTTAATTGATTAATTAATTAATCACACACGTGACGCAGTCTATGTGCTTATTAAAATCACACGTGGGTGGCAAATATACACATACATGTACGTGTCTATCCTGCAATCTAGAGTACATACACAGCTCGCATGAATAGCTGGTGCTCAATGTTTAGTCCCATCCCCCACTTGTGAGTCTCCTGCACTAGTAAGTCGAGGAGTTCTTGCCACCTAACATCCTAATCGCACCACTCCGTAAGTGCTCTCCTATCAAGGGTAGGGAGCACTTGCGCCTCGCACCCTATCAAGGGTAGGGAGCACTTGCGCCTCGCACCATGCAATGCACGCATGTGTCATCACCCTGGATGATGGCTCACGTGTAACATATTCTGATTTGAACAGGCTCACGTGTAACATATGTTGCTCTTTGAACAGGTTTAGAAGTCATTCATCCGGATCTTCTTGTTGGAAGTAGCGCCCCGCGATGGTGATGATGACGTTCAGGTGAGCCAGCAGCAAGGCATCACTGGCCGCAAGGGACTGCCAAGAAGGGCACACCAACCGCGAAGGGCACACCACCATCCACAAAAAGACCAAGAGAAGCAAGCAAACCAAATCCCTTGTGCCACTTAGGGAAATGGCCATACGTGGTAACCTAGGAATAGGGAAATATGTACATGACAAAACTAACTGTCACTGTCTGGCCATTAGGTAACTGTACTGACAATAACGGAACGCGGCAACATGAAGGCAGGGCATTCATGGTGCTTTTGGGCACCGAAAGTGGCTGTTGACTGTCGGCACCGAAAGTGGCTGTTGACTGTCGGCACCGAAAGTGGCTGTTGACTGTCGGCTGCAAGCATGAACCCACGCATGTGCATGATGGTTCTATCAAGCCAAGCCATCCTCAAATCACCTAGGTAAAGACCCTCCATCCATGACTTGCCGATTTGGCACCAAATGCCAACAGATGTGACCGGCATCACGGCTTGAAGGCACTCAAGTACCTCCAAACACACAAAGCACCTGAGCACTGCTGCGTCATCAGAGCTCACCATACCACCCCACCATGTACCACTGCGCGGACGAATGATGCCCCAATCTCTGTCACTCGTAAGTGCAACCAGCTTCCCCCCCACACCCATTTACCAGCCAAAGGAACCAGGGGGGGGGTGCAGCACCTTTAGATTGCAGCGATGTTGCCTTACAAAACACAACTACAGAAGTGCCAGCCATTTCCCCCCTCCCCCCACAAAAAAAAACATGCACAAAAAAACAACTCCGTGGACAACTGCAGCTAACTGCTGGGGGCAACCAGGTGCATTCCTCGTGCCAGATCAGCTTTTCGCAAGGTGTGGCGGACTGCCAGTCGCCGGACCATGATCCGCGAAAGTACACTCCATCCAAACCAGAAAACGAGCCACCATGATGCCTTGAAGATTTAAAAAAATTTCACCCATTTCTGGACCCCGCTCCGGCCCACTCCTTCCCTCACCCCATGCGTGCTCTCCACAGCATCCAGAACCTGGGGAACAACCCCTCCCCGTTGGGGGTTGGCCCATGCAGAGCCTAGCGGCAACCATCCAACACGCCAGCATGACGGAAGAAGCAAACCCTCTACTGCTACTCGGGTAAACTCTACCAGGGCAAACCCTCTACTGCTACTCCGGCAAACTCTACCAGGGCAGCCCCTCAACTGCTATTCCGGTGAACCCTGTACTACTCGGGCAAACCCTACAGCTTCCACAAACAGCCGTGTGCACAATGTGCACAGGCAGCACAAGCAGTACCTCATCTGCACGCAGCACGGACGCATGTCGCAGCAGGTCCCGGCACGATGCCGCCACCTCCGGCTGCAGTGGTTTGCTGAGTCGCGCGGACAGCGCGTAGATCCAACGGGCGAGCTGGGGCAGCGCCTGTAGACTCCTGGGGGTGAGCCCCCGGAACCATTTCACATGGTGCTGGAAGAGTGCATTGCAGGAGAGCTGCGGGACGTCACCGCAAGCATCAAGAGCCCGCAGGCATGGACAACCAAGCAGAGGTCAGTGATGAGCTCTGCTTGGACTTGTGTGTTGGTGGTGCTGCAGGAGATCTGTGCGACGTCACCGCAAGCGTGAGCGTTGAGAGCCCGCACCCAAGCAAAACCAAACGTTGAGTCGCGTAAGAACTACTGATTGCGATAGAGTAGAAAAGGACGTTGGGGCACTGGGGTAGTGATGATTTGAGGATTGCCGATGTTGTCTCCTGATAATTGATACTGTGTGTGGTGTTTGTGAGGGTTCTAGAAACAACTCTGGAAAGGGCCAGGATTCTCTCGTACCACTATTGCGTGATATCACAGATTCTTGCAACGGCTCACCTTGCTGTCATCTGGCACGTCACCCCAGCGCTCAGCCCATCGAGCCAACGTGGAACCAAGGCCAGCTACCGCACGCAATTAAGTGAACACACCGGAATGCTCACGCATGCATACCAGAGATGCACGATCGACCCCTGGCATCCCTCCCAAAAGGGGGGCTTGACATCCAGGAGTGCGGAGCGGGGGCG
This sequence comes from Mesostigma viride, assembly GCA_009746045.1. Classification (NCBI taxonomy): domain Eukaryota; kingdom Viridiplantae; phylum Streptophyta; class Mesostigmatophyceae; order Mesostigmatales; family Mesostigmataceae; genus Mesostigma; species Mesostigma viride. The sequence continues at coordinate 6,041,102 of RPFO01000079.1, read as the reverse complement.
ATCGACATCCTAAAGCGGCAATCAGGCGGAGAAGGGAGGCAACGGCGCGGGGTACCACCCAGGCCTACAACGGCGCCTTTCGCAATGTGGACGGGAGTCTACGAGTATATAGTATCAACTATATAGTATCAACTATATAGTATAGCAATGGGACGCAACGCCAACAGCAGCTATTCTGCCAACCCGCCCCCTATCCACCACCCTGGATCAACCCACACGGTGCATGCCCCTGTTCTCCTCACGGGCGCGTACAGCAAGAGCAGCCGCGGGCGCGTACAGCAAGAGCAGCCGCGGGCATGTACAGCAAGAGCAGCCGCGGGCGCGTACAAAAAGAGCAGCCGCGGGCGCGTACAGCAAGAGCAGCCGCGGGCGCGTACAGCAAGAGCAGCCACGGGCGCGTACAGCAAGAGCAGCCGCGGGCGCGTGCAGCAAGAGCAGCCGCGGGCGCGTACAGCAAGAGCAGCCACGGGCAGGTACAGCAAGAGCAGCCGCCGGCACGTACAGCAAGAGCAGCCACGGGCGCGTACGACAAGAGCAGCCGCGGTGCTGTAGGAGCAGGGGTTGAGTTATTGCAGAAAAGATTATTATTACACAAAACGAGAGATGCAGGAAGTATGCAGGCCCTCACCTCATCGAGCCGCAGGACAATGCCCATCAGCGGTGGCGAGGCATTGCCAGCGTCCGCGACCGCGCCAACCGGTGGGTGTGGGAGCAAGCAGGAAGCCGCATGGGGGCCATCTGCCCCGTGGCCCTGACAGGTGTCACGAGCGGGCCCCCCATGGGCCAGTTGGCCCAGGCACAGCGACCGCCAAGATGCTGCGTCTGAGACAGGTGGCAGCATCACACGTGCTGAGGGGAAGGGGGTGGCGGCAGCGGTGCCGGCCCCAAGCTTGTCCAACGCCTGTCCTTGGTTATAAGCGGGGGGGAGGAGAGGTGCCATATTTTGTTCAGGGGCCATGTCTTTTTCAGATGGGTACACCATTTGGGGGGGAGGGGGGGGAGGCAGGTAATGGGGAGGGGCGAGCAGGTTGCAAATGCCCTCAGGAGAAGTCCGCATAGGAAAGCTGCATGTGATGTGCACAAGCACAAACTCTGCACGAACGGGCAAGAGATGGGAGCATGCAAGCGGTGGTGGGTAGCAAGGACACGGGATGGGAAGGTGCGGGGGGGGGGGGGGGGGAGGTGGAGGGATGGAGAGGTGCACTGGAGGGGCAACACGACCAGCACAGGGATCTGGCCTATTTGAGGTTAGTCTGTATACATGTGATACAATGCTAGGCTGCTTGTAAGTCTATTCAGATCTTCCCGCTCATGTGTGCGGGCGGGGGTGTGCCAGTGTGGTAACCCACGGGCATGTGCCATATACCATTGGCAAATAAGCCGTGACAACCTGCCAGACTCTGCCCCCAGTTTCCCCTTCTTCCCCTTCTTCTTCATAAATCATCGGCACAGTACGGCCCCGCTTCTGCTCTTCTGCCAGCACAGACAGCCACTCCCTTGAGCAGGCGCTAGGCAGCGCTCAACGCCACCCACCATGCAGAAACAAGCAACTTTAGGCGCTCCAACGCCATCCACCCCCGAGGGCAATCACTTGGCAGCTACCCACCCACGACGGCATGTGCTATAATGCTAGCCACCCAGGGCGATCACCACGCATTGTTAGTAGCCGCCCGCCATATGGAACAAAGCGTTCAAAAGCGCGGTGCAGCGCTAGCGTAGCCACCCACCGCACGCAACTCGGAGAAGTCGGCGAGTAGCTCGGTGACCCACGCGGGGGAGGGGCGCGCATGGGGTGGTGGTGCGACCACCCGCGCCATCTCAGGGACGTACCCTCGCGTCCGCAAGTGGTCGTACGCGCGCGGGTTGATGTGCGCGCGGACGACGTCCGGGATCTGGCGGCTCTCCCGCCTGATGGTGATGGGCCAGAGAGAGAGAGAGAGAGAGAGAGAGAGAGAGAGAGAGAGAGAGAGAGAGAGAGAGAGAGAGAGAGAGAGAGAGAGAGAGAGAGAGAGACAGAGAGAGAGAGAGAGAGAGAGAGAGAGAGAGAGAGAGACAGAGAGAGAGAGAGAGAGAGAGAGAGAGAGAGAGAGAGAGAGAGAGAGAGAGAGAGAGAGAGAGAGAGAGAGAGAGAGAGAGAGAGAGGGAGAGAGGGAGGGAGGGAGGGAGGGAGGGAGGGAGGGAGGGAGGGAGGAGGGGGAGAGAGAGAGAGAGAGAGAGAGAGAGAGAGAGAGAGAGAGAGAGAGAGAGAGAGAGAGAGAGAGAGAGAGAGAGAGAGAGAGAGAAAGAGAGAGAGAGAGAGAGAGAGAGAGAGAGAGAGAGAGAGAGAGAGAGAGAGAGAGAGGGAGGGAGGGGAGAGAGAGAGAGAGAGAGAGAGAGAGAGAGAGAGAGAGAGAGAGAGAGAGGGAGGGAGAGAGAGAGAGAGAGAGAGAGAGAGAGAGAGAGAGAGAGAGAGAGAGAGAGAGAGAGAGAGAGAGATGTGGGGCATAGGTGTAGGATTCAGCCATCCACGTGATTTGTCACATGAGAAGGCGTCAATGCAGGCAGCAACTGCCAGCACCGGTTTGCCATACGGGGCCAGTCATGACGCCGAAGCACGCTTTTGGGAGCAACATGCATGAGATGCGGGAACAGCGCGAAGAAAAGCTACCCCACGTCAGGTTACTAACCCAGGGTCGACATTTTTCGATGCGAGTGCTTTTCTTATGCAATTTACAGGTGTCGATCGAGGCAAATCAGGCAGCCGTTGGTCAACAGAACTTACCTGACCATGCGCAGGTATTCCTCTCCGGTCATCGGTGGGGCACCATCGTCCTCATCACCCTCCTCTGCCACCGGCAACGCCTGAGGGAGCCCTGAATCCGAGAATTCGTCATCATCATCGTCATCTCCATTTTCGCCTGCTCCTTCATCATCCTCGCCTCTTACTTCCTCTTGACTTCCATAATCGTAATCGTACCCAGTTTCTTCTTCACCCTTTTCTGCCGATTCCTCTTGGTCACCGTAGTTCTGACGGTAGTGGTCTTCTTGCGCGATCTGCATATATAAGGTTAACAACTCGAGATATATCCCTGGTTCCTCAATCAAACTATCCCTACCGGTCACACGTCGTGCAAGTAATGGCGGATGACCATGGCCTAAGGCACAACGGTGCAAGGGACATAAGGCACCTTTAGGGCGGACTTGAGATATTGATGAGCTCGCAATTACGTGGTAAAGTACATAAAATTTCAGTTCGCAAACGCAGCGTGGTGACTGCACGCGCCAATATTGGTTACTTCTCTATCACAGGGCTGCAGGCTGCCAGGCTCTGCAAAGAAATACAGAAAATAAAATGTTTGCCGACGTAGGTATGCCAAAAGGTTACACAATGGGGTTTTCGGGGAAATGGGTATATTTATTATCCAATTATAGACCAGAGAGGTGAAATGGGAAATGAGTATCAGCAAATCCTAAATGAAGGTAGTCACACACCGGTGTGAAGGTGACACAATTATGGGATTTCAAAAAAAAACACCCATTTCACCGGAAAGGTGACACAATTATGGGGTTTCAGATGGCTGCTCTCGGCTGCTGTAGTGCTGTACCTGGAGTTGTCTTTTCCGTTTTTATCTGTGGCAACTAGAGTACTGTAGCCATTCCGAAGACTCTCTCTGATCAGTCTGATGGGGATTCAGGGCTCAGGCCGCACGATGCTCCCAGCGCGCGCTGTGGCATGCCAAGTTGCCAACTTCAGGCCCAAGCAGACAAACGGTAGGGTGCCACTTGCTGCCATTTGTCAGTTTTCTGGTGCAGTAGTTAGCGGTTATGATTACGTCACCACCCCCACTGAACTTGCTGCGGGACTCACCATCACTACGCTGAAGACATCTATACGGCCACTCCGGGATCCAAAATTTCTGCTCATGATTCGGTCGTGATTCCCCCGGTCATAGCTAGTTGGGATGCCTATTGGCTCAGGAAGCTTCGGAAGGTTCCCTTAGGACTTCCGTTATCTGAATATATGGCACTGTGCAGGTGTATTAATGGCTCTGGTGGCAGGCTGGTGGATTCACATCGTCGTGCACATCGCCGGGACCGAGGAGGTGGGACCAGTTGTCATATCGGACAGCGTAAAGACTGTCGGGTGTCTTTACTGTACTCGCTTGTCGGCTTGCCTTACGATTTTAACAAAATGTCATGACACACGGGAACATTAATCGGCATCCTGTGCGTTTTTGTCTGACATGACCGTTCTTAGTGCCGGAAACATGGGCTACAGCTTTCCTCGTGCGAGCATGTAGGCTTGGTATAGCTACGTCAAACATTGCAGGGATGTTTTAGTTGCTATGACCCATGATACTACTGGTGCGAACCCGGTGCGCCCTTGGACCCGCCCGCGCGAGCTGGCGTGCATAGCAAGTTGAGCGGCGCAGGGTTTTCCAACAATGATGAAAGCGCGCCTTGAGAATGCTCCCGTCGCAGTTTTCTGGTATGCGCAGCCCTGATGCCGTTCGATGCTGATAATTCCCCAGCGGAAACGTGAAAGAAACACAATCTCAGAAAACCGGTGCAGCGGTGATATACAGCCAGCTGTAAATGGTCGTAATGGGCCACACATGATGTTTGATAGGTTGAACAAACAACGGTAGCTGTAAGCGATTGCAGCCTTGCGTTTACCCTAGCAAACTGAATTGCGAGGTGTTGTAGCACAATGCGAATGACCCGTTTGACCTCCGTGCGTCTTGCCAGTGATATTCAGCCCTGCGCGACCGAGGTATTGCTGTTAGGAAAAACGACTTCTGTACAGTATGCGTCGCCGGAATCAACCGACAGAGGGCTAGTGTATGGAAGGTGAAATTTTGGGGACATCCATTTCGGCTGCTCCAGGGCCTGTCGGGAACGCCCGCTGGCCATTGAGTGCGGAGAATGTGACGATGCGTGCACCCCTGATTCCGGTCTAGGTTTGGGAGGTCGGATTCCCCGGTGCTAGCCTCGACGCACCCACCTTGTGCGACCCCCGGTCCCTGCATGCCCCTGCCCGCTGGCAGGGGCTGATGCCTGCTGGCAACCAAGGACAACGCATACACCTTAGTTCCTTCTGGGGTACCCGCATTGGCCATTCACTTGGTGGCTGATCGTTCCCTGTGGGCCGCCGTGGTGCTGCAGGCATCCCTCACATAGCTTCCAACACCTGCGTTTCCTGCGGGCCGCCGTCACACCACTTCCACCACCTTGTCAGGCGCATGGTGATGTCATATCTAGATGGCAGGACGGTTAACATGCAGGCAGGAGCAAGTTAAGCAGGTGGCAGCATCTTAAGCAGGTGGCAGGATGGTCAACAGGTGGCAGCATCTTGAACAGGTGGCAGCATCGTAAACAGGTGGCAATATCTTGAACAGGTGGCAGCATCGAAAACAGGTGGCAATATCTTGAACAGGTGGCAGCATCGAAAACAGGTGGTGTTCCAGTGCCCGGTTCCCCTGTGGTCTTTCTGCCTCCTGCTGCCCTTCCCCGGGCTGTGCACCCGTGGGATGTCCACGTGTCAGCGCCCGCCCTCCCATGCATGGTGAACCTGCCCGTGCAGCCATGTTGCCAGCTTGCCCATCCACCCACGCTGCCAGTTGCCCACTTGAGGACTTTGCTTTGCATCGTGCGTGCTGTCCCTGTCCCGGGGCAGAAGCATGTGCCTGTGTGTGTGGTTCTGTGCGTCGCGACTGTGTTGCCACATGGGCGCGCACTTGCACAGCCGCGATGCAAAGAACGCTGCTCACGATAACCCAGCGTGGCTGTCTCGCTGCTCCCGCGCACGCATGCGTCAGTTCTGCGCGGCAAGCTGGCATCTCCTCCACTCTTGCTTTTTTCTGCGCTCGCGCGTTTTCCACGCTAATGCCAACAGAGACAACCATTCTCTGTTATGCTCTCGTTCTATTGTTGTGTTCTATTTCTGGCCTGCGCTGGTTGCCTCATCGACGTTCTTGCGTTCTCGGGCGTTGCGGGGTTCCTGTGGGCAGCAGCTGGGAGATGAGCACCTAGGTGTCCATGCTGCACTCATGCTCGCAGAGACAACGGTTCCTGCAGGCCTGCATCCTGCCCTCATGCTGTTCCTGCATGCCCGCATGTGCCCGGATGCCTCTGCGCGCATGATTGTGTCGGGACGCCTCTTTGCGCAGGGACGCGGAGGGGCTGCCCCGCCCGCAGGACATCCCCGCGAGCGTGCTGGCCAACCGTGTGCGGTCAGCGCTTGCCTCGTGTGGGTATGCTGGAACCGTCACGCTTCACGCCCACGGTTACGGGGGCAACCACGCGTGGCAGCAGCTACCGCAGGACGCCGGTTTTGCAGTCTTGCCCTTGCCCTGCCCTGATGGCGCGGCAGAGGAGAATCTCAAGTACGTAGGTGCCCCTGGTGGTGGTGGGGGGGGGGATGGTGTGTGTGGGGGGTCAGTTGTGGTGGGGGTGGGGGTGGGGGTGATGGTGGTAAGTGAATCTCCAGTAGGTAACTGTTGTGCTGATGGGAGAAACTCAAGTGGGTGGCTGGTGCTTGCCTGAGGTTGAGGATGTCGCAGTGGCAGGAGATCTGGCCACCGCAGGTATGCGGCTGGTCGTGGTGGGTAAACCTTACATAAGGTGGCCTGAGCTGGTGGTGGATTCATCTCAAGCGCATGACCTGTGGTGGGTGATGGGTGAATCTCCAGTATGTAACATCTTTTAGTGGTGGGAGATTCTAAGGTGGGTGGCCTGCGGGGGGCGGGGGGATGTCAAGTAGGTGTGGGAGTGGGGAAGGCATACCTTCGCCCATGGTGCGGTTGGCGGCGTTTCTGCTTGCAGCCGTGTGGCTCTGCGTACCGTCTGACAGCAGGATATGTGTCCTTGTGTGTACTGGCTGCCCGTTTGCATCGCGGCCGTGTCGAATGGCAGATCCCCCGATGATCCCCCCCCCCCCCCCCCCGCCCCCTACCCACCACCACCACCACCCGCCCACCCACCCACCCACCCACCCACCCACCCACCCACCCACCCACCCACCCACCCACCCACCCACCCGCCCGCCCGCCCACCCACCCGCCCGCCTGCCCACCCACCCGCCCACCCACCCACCCACCCACCCACCCACCCACCCACCCACCCACCCACCCACCCACCCGCCCGCCCGCCCGCCCGCCCGCCCGCCCGCCCACCCACCCGCCCACCCACCCACCCACCCACCCACCCACCCACCCACCCACCCACCCACCCACCCACCCACCCACCCACCCACCCACCACCCACCCACCCACCCACCCACCCACCCACCCACCCACCCACCCACCCACCCACCCACCCACCCACCCACCCGCCCACTTCTGTGCTCCGTTATTCTCTTTTTTTCTTGCGCATAGAGTGAACTGTGTAATCGAAAGTGTGCGCATGCCCTAATTATACATGCCCTAATTACGCATGCCCTAATTGCTCATGCCCCAATTGTGCGTGCCCTGATTACGTGTCTGCCCGGGCCACTCCCCGCTGACCTCGCCCGCCGCCCACAGGGTCTTGTACATGGAGATACTGCTATGGGCGCTGGACATAAAGCGACCCGGCGTGATCCTCCTCATTACCATGGCAGACAACCTGTTTGCACCGCTGCTGTCTAAGGTAGGCCAAGGGCTGGGTGTCGTTCATGGTGGGCGGGGGAGAGAGGTGGGGGAAAGGGGGGGGGGGGGGGGTCCAAGGTAGGCGAATTGCTGGGTGCTATCCATGGTAGGCGGGGGCCGGGTGTTTGTTCAAGGTATGCAGGGGCTTGGTGTTGTCCATGGAAAGCAAGGGGGCGGGATGTTGTTCCAGGGACAAGCTATGTTGATGGGTGTATGTCTGGATGGAATGCATGCGGAGGTCCACCAATGACGGTTATGGAAAAGATAATTGTTTATATGTTATGGGACATTATTCTTTATATGTTATGGAAAAAATTACTGTTTATATGGCATTAATCTTGGGATGGGTACATGGTGGGATGTCTGTGTGCGCTATCCGATGGGTTCGCATATTTTATCAAAAATAAACAAAATTAACGGGGGTGCTCCCAGTTAGTTGCATCCCGCCGTATGCACGAGGAAAGCTAGTACGCACGGAAGGGACTAATTGCAGAAAGTATATCAGCTTTAAAGATGAGTTAACATGAGGTAGAACGCCTCCCCGCTTGCCACCAATCAAGGTATTGTTTTGAGAAAGGATGAGAAGAAGGGTGCACAACGCAAAGTGCAATGAGATGGCAGAGGGTTTCCCACCTTTGCCTGTGGCTCCCCATGCCCATGCAACTTCTCGTTGTGCTGACAGCGCAATATGAGATATCGTTTGTGACAGGCTCCACTTCACAGTTGGCGATTTTGTTCCGGTGGAATCGTGGCTAAAACTTCCACGTGCGCGAGCGATGGCCGCGGCGTAGGAATAATGATGCCTCCGCGTGAAGTATATGTCTTAGGGCTCCATCCCTTTAGTGTCACTGGGGCCTTCTCATTGTTTCACGGACATGCACGCACATTAGATATTTTGAGCGCATCAGTTGCGCTGATCCTAGCCCCTATCCCTTTACCAACCGACAATGGGATGCCATTGCACGCGCCCCGACACCCCACTACCTCCATCCCTATTCGCACTTCCGTTCCTCTGGGCGCTGCGACCGCAACCCCTCAGGGTCGGTGTCATACCGTGATCTCACCCCAGACCCACCGTCTCTCCCCCCCCCCCCTACCCCCCCCCTCCTTGCCTTGCCCCAACCGCACCCCCTCACCTTGCCATCACCACGCACGCACACGCCATACACACATGCACGCATGCATGCATACACACACGCACGTATGGACATACACACACGCACATACACACACACACACACACACACTTCTCCTGCGTGCAGCTGCGGCCGCGAGGCTTCCACGTGCTGCTAGTCAAGGCGCCGTCCCCCGTGGACGCGAAAGCCATGCCGGAACCCGATGTGGAGGCAGTGCTGGACTGGTCGTACGTGTTGTTCTCAGGGGAGGCGTGGCGCATGGGTGACACGCAGCCGATGAGTGCCAAGGTGAGCGGTACAACGCATTACTGTAGCTTGTACTAGAATGAATAGTACTACAGGTTGTTAGCACTGTTTTTCACAATCCAAAAGTGCCAAGGTGAGGTACACTGTAGCACTACAGTGATTCATGTTATTGCCACAGAGCACCGCCTCGTCATCTTATGTAGACAATTATTGCGTATCCTTTTCAAAATAAAATAATAATAATAAATAATAAGTAATAGTAATAATAATAATGATAAATAATGCTCCTAATTGGCGCCATGCATGTTGGGACAGTCAGCCGATGCGCGCCAAGGCCAGCGCAGCGATATTCTTCGTATTTCATGTGTAGGCTGGGCATCTTGAACACGTTCAAGACTGCGCACCATGTGGGTATGGTGTGATATGTCAGACATTCAATCCTCAAATAACTTTCATATTCTCACGTAGTCGTTGGAGGAGGGTGCATGGTAGCGGCTTGGTCGGCCATGTACCACAGATGCATGGTATTTGTAAGGCGGGCGATCGGATAGATACGACAGAGGCAACCAAGTGCGCATGCAACCTGTGCATAGCATGGCCCGGGTGAGCGATGGTTTCCCAGTAGCATGTGCATATCGTTGCATACGTTTTGCAGGAATTCGTGCATACCTTTGCAAATATGCTACCGGAATCTGTGAGGCATGTAGCGCTATTGATGATGAACGGCCGAGGCATGTAGTGCTGTTCATGATGAAAGGCCGAGGCATGTAGTGCTGTTCATGATGAACGGCCGAGGCATGTAGCGCTATTGACAATGAACGGCCGATACTTGCAGGTGTGCTGAAGGACACATGGAAGTGGCAAGACCTGTTGTAGGAAACGGTTTGGGTAGCCCAGAAGTTGAATAGCCTCCCTGAACAACCCAGGGCTGTGGGCGCCGCTCTCATGCTGCTTTCATGCACTGCTGCCATGCCCCATCATGTGGGTGATGGGGAGTTTGGGCCGTGGCTTGTCACCCGCACCTCCCTGCTGGCGTGCTGCCTTGGTTGCGTCCGCTGCTGGCATGCGGCCTTGGTTGCGTCCGCTGCTGGCATGCAGCCTTGGTTGCGTCCGCTGCTGGCATGCGCGCTTGGTTGCGTCCGCTGCTGGCATGCGCGCTTGGTTGCGTCCGCTGCTGGCATGCGCGCTTGGTTGCGTCCGCTGCTGGCATGCGCGCTTGGTTGCGTGACTTGTGTCCGCTGCTGGCATGCGCGCTTGGTTGCGTCCGCTGCTTGCATACGCGCTTGGTTGCGTCCGCTGCTGGCATGCGCGCTTGGTTGCGTCCGCTGCTGGCATGCGCGCTTGGTTGCGTCCGCTGCTGGCATGCGCGCTTGGTTGCGTCCGCTGCTGGCATGCGCGCTTGCTTGCGTCCGCTGCTGGCATGCGCGCTTGGCTGCGTCCGCTGCTGGCATGCGTGCTTGGTTGCGCCTGCTGCTGGCATGCGGGCTTGGTTGCGTCCGCTGCTGGCATGCGCGCTTGGCTGCGCCTGCTGCTGGCATGCGCGCTTGGTTGCGCCTGCTGCTGGCGTGCGCGCTTGGTTGCGTCCGCTGCTGGCATGCGCGCTTGCTTGCGTCCGCTGCTGGCATGCGCGCTTGCTTGCCCTTGCTGCTGGCATGCGCGCTTGGCTGCGCCTGCTGCTTGCATGCGCGCTTGGTTGCGCCTGCTGCTGGCATGCGCGCTTGGTTGCGCCTGCTGCTGGCATGCGCGCTTGGTTGCGCCTGCTGCTGGCATGCGCGCTTGGTTGCGTCCGCTGCTGGCATGCGCGCTTGGTTGCGTCCGCTGCTGGCATGCTATTGGTTGCGTGACTTGCGTCCGCTGCTTGCATGCGCGCTTGGTTGCATCCGCTGCTGGCATGCGCGCTTGGTTGCGCCTGCTGCTGGCATGCGGGCTTGGTTGCGCCTGCTGCTGGCATGCGCGCTTGGTTGCGCCTGCTGCTGGCATGCGCGCTTGGCTGCGTCCGCTGCTGGCATGCGCGCTTTGTTGCGTGACTTGCGCCTGCTGCTGGCATGCGCGCTTGGTTGCGCCTGCTGCTGGCATGCGCGCTTGGTTGCGTCCGCTGTTGGCATGCGCGCTTGGTTGTGCCTGCCGCTGGCATCCGGATCCTCCCGTGATGTCGCCACGGGCCCCTGCAACGATAGCTGGCAATCCTGCGGAAGGAATGTCATTGACTAGCCCATCGACAAGAGCCCTGGGTGGTGCCATCAACTGCACAGTTCAGACATGCCTTAGGTCGCGGCTGCCTCTGACACTGCCCCCCACTATGCCACCCACACACCTACCCATACCCATGCCCCTGCTCCTTGCTCCTTCCTCCTCTCAGGAGAAGTCTACAAAAGGTTGGGAGATGGTCCCCTCCGCGGCTGCATCGCGATCCGCGCCGCAGGCGGCGGCCGCATCCTCCCACCCGTCGACCGCCATTCCGGTGACGGCGTCCACCCCCGCTCCGTTCCACGGGGCCAAGAAGCCGGCTGCCCGCGTGGCCCCCTTCCCACTACGGCTCCAGCTGGTGTATTTCCTGGCCAGCGCACCCCAGCTGGACCGGGGCATCGCGTTGCAGCAGCTCAAGCCCGTGCTGGTCAAGGCGCTCGGGCCGTCGTTCCACACGACGTTTGATTACAAGGAGAACGGATTCGTCAAGCTCAGCACGATGCTTGATGTGGGTGGCAGGGGGGGTGGCTGGGGGGGGCAGCTGGCCGGGTCTCCTAGCGGACTTAACTTACCGGAACCTCCCCGTCCCCTACCCAGAACATGGGCACGGCCAGACAAAAGGGGGGGGGGGGGGGGCAGGGGTTGGGGGGGGAGGCAGGGGGATGGGGGGGAGTGTCTAAGGGCATGTAGTAAGCGCTTTAAAAGGGGTCCATGAGCCGCAAGGTTGGCTTGCGGGTGGGGTTAGGGTGGGTGGGTAGGTTGAGGGGGTCAAATCGTATCACCATGTGCATTTGCTGGCTGGCTGGCGGGCGGGCGGGCGGGCGGGCGGGCGGGCTGGCCGGTGGTTTCAGTGCACTGGGGCACTGTTAGGGTAGGAGGCCGCCAGGGGGTGCAAGGGGCTGATTGTGGAAGATTTGGATGGAAGGTTTACCTGTTGGCAAGCGATGACAGAGAAAGCGCGGCCCAAGGGCAGCAGACCTGCCTTGGATAAAATCTAGGACATGTCCTCTTTTCATCATCGGGGGAGTGACATCAACAGGTGACTGACAGAGTTACACAACTTTCCACAGACAGTGTCCGTCGTGGCGACGCAGACAACCATGATCTCCATGACGGCCGTGTGGATTGCTTTACAAGGGAAGTCCTCCGATGCGTCCGTGTGGATGGCTTGTCCATGGCTGTGGCCCCGAGGATGCAAGGACAGAAGGGACAGTTGGGACTACCTTTCCCGATAGTTGGCGCAAAGGCTGCGCCTGCGAGGCACCCCGCGGCGTCATGTGCTGGCCACGTGGACTCCTTCCTGAACAGGACAGCGGGGGTGGTGTCAGACTAGCACTGGTGGTCTCCTGGCCTACTGCTGAGGTATGTACTTGCCCTAAACTATGCTCAGGCTGACACATGGTGTGGCTTGTGTTGCGGTGGGCATGGCACGGCACGGCACGGCATGTGTCCACACCCTCAACAGTGCGCAACCGACGTGATCTCTTTCCGGGAGATCCCCCCCAACGTCTTCTGCTGGCTACCCGACGCGCTGCGCCCTGCTGCGGCCGATATTGTCTCCTTTGGCCTGCTGCTGCAGCTGGTCTACGACTTGCAGCTGCAAAATGGGGGCGCGGCCGTCCCGGTGGTGCATGTGAGTGCCGTACATGATGATTGCCTGCCGTATTTGATGAGTGCCGTCCTTGATCAACATGTGAGTGTCGTCTTGGATGCATGCCGTCTGCTACCCTAGCTGATGCTTGCCTGTGTGCACGGTACTGTCTTTTTAGTTCAGCGCGCTAGTGACATGAGAAGTTTGTGTGACATCGTCCTCGTTTTATCCAGGCATGCGTGCTCTGGCGGTGTCATGGCTCCCACCTGGCATGCCGAAGGACCATGCGTTCTTTTCTGGTCACCTTTTATTTGCTGGTCACCTTTTATTTGCTGGCCACCTTTTATTTGCTGGCCACCTTTTATTTGCTGGCCACCTTTTATTTGCTGGCCACCTTTTATTTGCTGGCCACCTTGTCCTTTCTTTTCAACTGATTTTCTCCCTGCTTATGCTTTCTCTCCTCCGCTTCCTTGCGCATGTGCCACAACTTGGGCATCCCCAGGTCATGAAAGCGATCGACACGCGCATGCGCAAGGACTTTGACAAGGAGGGCTACTCGGGCCCCCACGGGTTCATCGCGGCCGCCGTCAACAAGAAGCTGCTGGTGCAGTCGGCCGAGAAGTGGCCCGGCACCCGCGTGGCGCTCGCGTCCTCCTGCTGGGGCATCACGGTGGTGCGTAGGAGGGGGCATAGTTGTATCTTAACTCTTCCCAAGCCAGACCACGCTCTAGAAAGTGACTGCTGGTGCACGTGGCCTTAGGGGGGCGGTGTCAGTCATGCACTCGAAGCATGAAGGCAATCACAAAATACAGACAGCCATGAGAGGCGAACCTGTGCGGTTTCCTTTCGGCAATGTTTATGGCATGTGGGGTGAGATTGGGGCTTCTCGTTGTTCGGAGAAGTATAATTGCGAGCGTGTTACTACGAGGGCCTAATTATGAGTGGTCCGATATCCATGGCTGGGCTTGACCCTGACTTTTGACAGAGGGCTTTAATTGATGGTTTAGGCTGGACAGCCGCTGGCCATACTAAAGGTGTATATACTACTATAGCATTCATCATTCTCAATGAATATATATAGTATGGGCATACTGGAGTTGCTGGCCCGTTGCCCACACGGTACAGTCTGTACTGGAGTTGCTGGCCCGTTGCCCACACGGTACAGTCTGTACTGGAGTTGCTGGCCCGTTGCCCACACGGAAACAGGCGTGCAAGGTTCTATCGTCAGGGAGCAAGGTTGGAGCCACTGAGGGTAGCGTGTCATTAGGCTTCATGGTATTCGTGTCGTTGGTTCCTGATGTTGATTTGTGTTGGTAATTCATGTCATTGATTCACACGGGTGTTGTGCTTGACGGCCACCAATCACACGAGCCTTGCCCAGGTGGTCTGCTCGTCTATGCCACGGAGATGCATTTTTGTGTATGGAGACATTTAAGTGCTCTCCTGGGGGGAGGGGGGGGGCCAAGCTGTGTTGCGGTGGTTGCTTTCTTGATGTGAGCTATCCTTGACCGCATGCATGCCGTGTGTGTGTGTGTGTGTGTGTGTGTGTGTGTGTGTGTGTGTGTGTGTGTGAGAGAGAGAGAGAGAGAGAGAGAGAGAGAGAGAGAGAGAGAGAGAGAGAGAGAGAGCGGGGGGGAGAGGGAGAGGGAGGGAGAGAGAGGGGGAGAGGGAGAGGGAGGGAGAGAGAGGGGGAGAGAGAGAGAGAGAGAGAGAGAGAGAGAGAGAGAGAGAGAGAGAGAGAGAGAGAGAGAGAGAGAGAGAGAGAGAGAGAGAGAGAGAGAGAGAGAGAGAGAGAGAGAGAGAGAGAGAGAGAGAGAGGGAGAGGGAGAGGGAGAGGGAGAGGGAGAGGGAGAGAGGGAGAGAGAGAGAGAGAGAGAGAGAGAGAGAGAGAGAGAGAGAGGGAGAGGGAGAGGGAGAGGGAGAGGGAGAGGGAGAGGGAGAGGGAGAGGGAGAGGGAGAGGGAGAGAGGGGCTCTCTCTCTCTCGCACACACACACAGAGAGAGAGAGACAGAGAGAGAGAAAGAGAGAGAGAGAGACAGACAGACAGACAGACAGAGACACACAGCTCACCTCTTTTTGCCGTGCACACCTGCCTGGGATGCTCACTCGCGACCCGCCCCGCGCCACACACGCAGGGCTCCATCGTGCCATGGAGCGTGCACAAATCTGCAATCGTGAAAGTAGGACAGCCCGTTCCAACCGATGCCACAACAGTCACCCCACAAATAGCTGCCCGCCCAGCTGTCACGGCAGCCACCCATGCTGTGCCCGGTGGCACAACCCCAGGCTTGCCATCGCCAGCATCAAAACCAGCTGGTCATCCATCCCCTCCAGCAACCGCGGCGGTCACCGCCCCGGCGGCCGCCCCGGCTCCTCCTCCTGCCTTAGCCCCCGCGGACTGGCAGCGTGTTCACGCCGCGTTTCTGCGGGCACTGGAGACGCTGCGCGCGGACGCGATCGCGCCCACCAACCCGAACCTGCGGGGCCGCGTGCGCGCCGAGAACCGGGGACTGAAGCTGCTGGGTGGGTGACGGGGTGATGGGTGGGTGACGGGGTGATGGGTGGGTGATGGGTGATGGGTGATGGGTGCTAGGTGATGGGTGGGTGACGGGTGAATGTCCTGGGTGGGGGGTGGGGAGGGATTGATTTTAGCTGGTGCGGGTGGAACTTGATTTTTTTTTTTTTTTTTTAATAGCTGGTGGCGGGGAAGGGGCGGAGGTGGGAGGGGGGGAGGGGGAGGGGGGAGGGGGGAGGGGGAGGGGGAGGGGAGGGAGGGGGAGGGGGAGGGGAGGGGGAGGGGGAGGGGGAGGGGGAGGGGAGGGGGGAGGGGGAGGGGGAGGGGGCAGGGGGAAGGGGGAAGGGGGGAGGGGGAAGGGGAGGGGGAGAGGGAAGGCGGGCAGGGGGAGGGGGGAGAGGGAGAGGGAAGGGGGGGCTTACCACTTTTTAGAATTAAAAAAAAAAAAAAGCTGGTTATGGGGAAGGGGGGGGGGACGGGCGGAGGGGGAGGGGGAGGGGGGAGGGGGAGGGGGAGGGGGGAGGGGGAGGGGGAGGGGGAGGGGGAGGGGGAGGGGGGAGGGGGGAGGGGGAGGGGGGAGGGGAGGGGGGAGGGGGGAGGGGGGGGAGGGGGACGGGGGACGGGGACGGGGGACGGGGACGGGGGACGGGGGACGGGGGACGGGGACGGGGACGGGGACGGGGACGGGGGACGGGGACGGGGACCGGGGACCGGGGACCGGGGACCGGGGACCGGGGACCGGGGACCGGGGACCGGGGACCGGGGACGGGGGACGGGGCACGGGGGACGGGGGAGGGGGGAGAGGGAGAGGGAAGGGGGGGGCTTACCACTTTTTTTGCAACCCTCTTATTTGCCACGACGTCATGCCCAGGTGGGGCTCGGGGCACTCTGGGTCTCCCCCACCTTGCTGTCTGTCTCCGCTGCGTCTACTTGCCACAATGCTGCCTGGACAAAGTCTACCCATGTATCCACGTATATAGCACAGCGGAGCGCTTCAGCCTGTTGTGTATAGTATGAACTATGTTTTATTTAATATTTAATACATTTTTTTCCGGGGGGTAAGGTGGGGTTTCAAGTGTCGAAGGGGGTTTTGCCGGGTGGCACCTTGGCTAGCCCTGCCTGTTGGTGCTGATACGAACTGTATGCTCCTTCTTGCTTGCTGCTCTGTGACGTCACCGTGCCGCAGATTACATCACCACGAGCGACGCGGTGTGGAAGGGCACGCTTCACAGCCTACTGGAGAAAGGCGTGCTCTATCACGCCAAGTGTGGGTCCGACCATCTGCTGCTGCCGCAAGGCGTGGAGCAGTGGGCTTATGTCAGGTAGGCCCACCAAGCAGGGAACTTTGTTGTCTTTTCTTGTGTGTGTGTGTGTGTGTGTGTGTCAGGTAGGCTCACAACTGCCTTGTATGGCAAACTGTAGTAAGTGTTTGGATCCTGATTTTTTTACCGCGAGCAGGAAACTTGAGAATCACCCCCCCCCAAATTGTATCGCAAAAAATGAAGTGTTGTGACACCCAGGGCATGCCATGGGATAGGACCTGGCTCCACGTGAGGGCAAGTAGGAGACGCTGCTGCCTTGGTCGGACGTTGGGCGAGCTTGTCCCCTGTATCGCGGCGCTGTTTGGTGCATGCCCGGTGCATGCCCCGTGCATGCCCCGTCCAAGCCCAGTTGCTACTGCTGCTGGAGTAGAGCAGGGATCATGGTGTGTGTTACTGCTGCGGCTTGAATATTAAGGATGCTGGTAGCGCCGCTACGGCCCTTACCCTTAAGTTCTCTCTGTTGTTGTGTGATCGCCACCAAGATCACGTGCGCTATCATTGTTGCCATGGCCACTGCCTGCGCCATCACTACCATCATCATCATAGTCACCCATCCCCCTCATTCCCACAACGATAGTCCCGCTCTCGCCGTTGTTGTAGTCGTCATTACCGTCATCATCAACTACAGCTACAAATGTGTGACCACCAATACCGTAGTTGTCATTACCGTCATCGTCAACTAGTACTTCCACAAACGTGTAACCACCATGGCCACCACCATTGTAGTCACCATCAGCACCGCTGCGATGGCCCTGTCCCTTCGCCTCACCACCCAAGGGGGGCGTGCATTGTACGGATCGATCTCTCCTGCCTCCCTTGTGCCCGTGCCTCATGGCAGCCCGGAGGACCCCCGCGACCACTACAGCGCGCAGATGTGGGCCGCCCTTGAGGGTTATCTCCTCTCGGTACCCGGCCAGAAGATGATGGCCCTCAGCAAGTCCAGGTACGCACAAGCGGTCGAATGGAGGGTACGCGCAAGCAGACCCATGGAGAGTACGCGCAAGCAGAGGGGAGCGTAACCGATGGGAAAGGCAACCTCTCTTTTTCCCCCAATTGAAAGTTGGCACTGGGCATATAGCTTGCCGCGATAGTTTGCTGGCTGTCGCATTGGTATAGTCAGGGTAATGTGCACGGCAACCTTGGTGCGCTGAAGGCTCTTTATCCTCAACTCTCACGTGATGGGGTCTGCGTGCTCACGGTTCAAACCTCGCAGAGCCATGCTCTTCCCGCTGTGGCCTGACAAATAATCCTTTTCTCTTGTAAAAACCCGGCAGAATCAAGGAACTTGTCCACGGACCGTTCACAGCGGTACATGGCCGGCTCTCCGTGTGAGACCTGCTTGACAGTTTCTACAGTCCCCTTCGTCCCACATGGCCGCTCGTTCTGAGCGAGGGGCTATGTTCATGAGCTCGATCGCATGCATGTGCGTTGGGAGCCAGCCGTGCGCATGACCCCACTAGTGTATGCATCCGTTCCTCCGATCGCCATGGCGTGTGCCCAGGGCTGACGATTCCACGCTGGCTGTGGGAGACTGAGGCGTCTTCCTGATGCTTTTCCCTGGTGCGCATTCCCCATGGATATGCCTGCCCTCTCGTGGCCACGCAATCAACGGCACGACATCCGTGGTCCACACACACACACGCACACACACACACACACACACACACACACACACACACACACACACACACACATACACACACACACACACATACACGCACGCACGCACGCGCACACACACACATGCACACACACCTCCCTGGTTTCCCCCCCACACACACAGATATGGCATCGTGAAAGCGTTGAAGAACGAGGGGCCTCCCATCGTCGCGCAGCTTGCGCTCGGGGAGCTCATCCACTTTGTCCAGCTGGCGATAAACAAAGGCTGGATCCAGTTTGTGAAAGGCACGCCCCAGCTCGTGTTGGGTAGGGGGGCCACTGTGGCGGCGACACCTGGCAGGCGCGCCACGGCGCTCATCGCGGTGACAGCATCCTCCGCGATCTCGTACGTTGACGATTCGCAACAGCATAGGGTGATGGGGGGCAGCGAGCCGCAGTGTGGCAGCGCCGCTCCTGGGCCGGATGGCAGAGTCGGGGTGCAGGGGGGGGTGCAGGGGGGGTGCAGGGGGGGGTGCAGGGGGGGGTGCAGCGAGCGGTGATCAAGGGCACGAGTACCAACATTTTTGAGAACTTGGAAGGGTTTGATGAGGAAGGGAACGTGCAGCAGCGCTACGTGTGCGAAAGCGACGAGGAGGAGGAGGGCGAGGACAGGGGCGGCGGGGGTGACACTGCAATCGATGCGATGGCGGGTTTCATGCCGCCTCCTTATAGTACGGTCGGGGAAGGGCCAGGGCGCTGGGCGAACGAAGTTGAAGCGGCGCAGGCGTATGCGTCGGCGCAGGCGTATGCGTCGGCGCAGGCGGAACAGCTGCCACCAAAGGAAGACGACGCGG
This sequence comes from Mesostigma viride, assembly GCA_009746045.1. Taxonomy (NCBI): domain Eukaryota; kingdom Viridiplantae; phylum Streptophyta; class Mesostigmatophyceae; order Mesostigmatales; family Mesostigmataceae; genus Mesostigma; species Mesostigma viride. The sequence goes on along the minus strand of RPFO01000079.1, from coordinate 6,022,044 downwards.
ATCTAGACACGCTAATGAATCTGTTGACCAGCTGATCGCTGCTGGCACTGACTGGGCAATAATGGAGGGTTATGTTCCATGGTGGTGGCCTTATATCCTTTGGGATGAGACTACTGTGATGTGGTTCGGCCAGGATGGACCTACACTAAGTTATAGTGTCCTTTGTCACTCCTCGACGGTGACCCCAAGTCCTTTGGGGTCAGCTTACTGTCATGTTTTGTGAGTTGGGGTGCTGTTGGCAGCAGCTAACAGCCTCATGTTAGTGTTGGTGCCGGTCATTTTGCCGGTGAGGTTGTTCCTGGTGCTTGGGGCAAATGCCTGTGCACTTTGGGCGGGTGGCCACGGATCTCATATATATTCGTGAAGCTGCCACGGATACGCCATCCAACAGCATGGACAGTCGTCAGCGCCGTCAATGAAAACATGCCCAACTACTAGCAGGCATGGCACATTTCACGGCGTGAGCAGCAGGCTGGGATCCTGGGAGGTTTTGGGCCTTTGCCTACTGGTCACATAGCAACGCCTTCTTGCCCAGTGTTCCTTCCGTCCCTCCATAAACCCCCCTCCTTGGAGGTCCCTTCTTGTTGAAGTTAACGTGTGCTGGGCTCCATGTGTATATCCGGAGGGATGGAAGGAACTTGACCAGGAAGGCGTTGCTATATGTCCAGTAGGAGAAGGCACATTGCTTGTGGACAATGCTGCCACTTCAATGCAGTGAATGGATCTCGGGTTTTTGACAGATCCACTTCAAGACCTCGGAATTCCAGTTTGTGGCTCACATTGCGAGATGCGCAATGCCCATGATTATTTGGGCATGCTCTTATTGATGGTGCTGATCGAGAACTGCCAGTGCTCGTGAATGGCACATCCGTGGTGGCTTCATATTTGCCCAGCCAGTTTGATTGTGGAAGCCCAGCTGGATGTAAGGCAGGCTTTTTGTACGGACCATGCTTGGGCTTCAGCTATTGCCGGGTGCGCCAGTACAACCGGAAAGCAAACTTGGACTGCCACGCTTTCCACTGGGTGCAGAATCACTTACAGATTCGAAACCAGTGTATGTAAAGTGAGGTAGCTACATGTAATACAATTATCCATATCTGACCTTGCTTTGTATTGCATGCATCACCACAAAACATCACATTTATTACAACGTGTATACTAGAGTCTACTTAGTAAGTACTTGCGTGTCATACGCATGGGCATGCCACAGAGTACTATGCTAATCTCATTAGAAAAAATCATTACACGAAAGTTACAAATATTGTCTGCATCATGTCCCAACCATATAGTCACTAGAGGGGGATATGATCCTCATCTGAGCTGTCATGGGTGGTCCTCCACCTGTTCCATGTCCCATCGCACCAATTATTTGTTGAGATCATCCGCCGGTTCGATCCATCAAGGGTCGCAAGCACAGGTCCGTACCGCGCTGAAGGCATCACTCCGGCGTTCCCCCTGCCACACCGGGGTCAGGGCCGGGTGTGGCATGCAGGGCTGTGCGCATGTGCTCTCCTCATATCTATTCATCATTATGGTGGACTATACATTGTGAGGCGTGCACAAGCCCCGCCGCTTTGCCCGGGTGGAGGGGTGCCCGCCGGGGATCCGGAGATCACAGAGTACGCGGCCAGCTACCGGAGGGGGCCGCGGTCACTGGACGGGCACCCTATTATGTACCGACTGCATGCATGAGCATTGAGCAATCTGATCTACGCTGATGACAAGCGTACGCTCATGGAGACCCCGGAGTCCGCCAAACTCTGCATTGCTAGATAGCTTGTCACTGCAGAACCGCGGGCCGGGGCGGTGCAGGGCTTATGATCAGCAAGAAAACGATCGAGGTCATGGCCATCCGGGCTTCCCCGCGCTGGGACCACCCCACCCACGTACCATGCAGAGCGATCCTCCTGCTGGACGGCCGGGCGCAGCCCCGTCCCCGGCCCGGCCGGCGACTCGCTTCAACTGCTCCTTGCAGCAGCTGGCTCCGGCCCTTCCACGGCCAACGACATCAACACCCGCATTGGCCAGGCCTGGCCGGCGGCCCTCCGCCGCCTTGACAGGTTCTGTACATGTCGCTACCTGAGTCAGAGCGGCGCAAGCGCATTCTGTTCAACGGCCCTTGTCCTCAGCATCCTCCTTTACTGCTGCAACTGAGGCGTGGACCCTGGACCACTGAGGCGCTGAGAACTTGCAGAGCTCTTGACGGCACAGTCACTCGAATGCTCCGATCCGTCACATCAGTCCTCGGCGTCCGCTACCATGAGAGCGCCGCACCCGCTCATCTTTACTGAGCGGGTGCGATGGCCGGGCTGAGCTCTACTGCGAGCAGTTCCTCTCGTCACCCATGCATATGTACCGCCATCGATATCCGACATCGCCGCCTCCTCTTGGCCGGCCATCTTGCCCGCACACTGGACCAGGTGTTAATACCGATGTGGGCCATGCGGCTGGGCGGGCTTAGGACTGGCCAAGCATGAAGCAGGTAGACACAGGCCTCGATCCTCCTATGGCAGGCCTGCTGGGCGGCCCTCCGCCGCCTCGACAGGTACTTCTGGACATGCATGTCGCTACCTCAGTGAGTGAGCGCCGGGCACAAGCGCATTCTGTTCAAGGCCCTTGACAGTCCTCAGCATCCTCCTTTACGGCCGCTGCACATTAAGGCGTGGACCCTGGACCACTGAGGCGCTGATCATGAGAACTGAGCAGCTCAATGACGGCACAGTCACTCAGATCGAATGCTCCGTCACAATTCCTCGGCGTCCGCTATACCAAGAGCGCCCGCACGCGCCGGCGGGCCGAGCTCTATATACTGCGAGCTCCCGGCCTCTTGTCACCCTCAGTACCATCCGACACCGCCTCCTCCTCTTTGCCGGCCATCTTGCCCACACGTACAGACTGGTCAGTCAGGTGAATACCGATCGATGTGGGCTGGCCCTGCGGGCGGGCTTAGTAGGACTGGCCAACCAGGTAGACACCTAGCTCCTCATATGCTGGCAGGGTCCCTTTGTCCCGTCGCAGGCCACTCGCAAACTTGCGCGCGCCCCGCACCGCGACGCGGCGCGCCCCGGACCTATGTGACACAATTGCTTGAGCAGGTGCAGGGCTTCAGGGATTTAACCCCTAAATGGTCTGGCTGCCGATTTTCCGCCTAAAACTGAGTTACAGCCGACACGTCGGCCCCTTCTCGGGGGACCAAATGCCGCGAAAACTATTGAGAATTAGGAAAAGTTTAGCTGAGAAGATCGAAAGTTTATAATTTTCCTCACAGCATGGTACTAGGGTTTGCATACTTCTGACAAAGTTATAGAGGTGTTCTGGTCGGTCAAAGTACAAGGGGTCAGGGTACTTTTTCGCGTACAACGTGCATTCCGGAAAACGACGACCTGGCCATGGCGGCTTGCGCCCACGCATGGCATTTACGTTTTCGTTCGAATTTTCTGACCAAACTCAGGAAATTGATTTTATACGTCCTAAAGATGATACAGGCCAATTTTTGGTTCGCGGGAATGCCATTTGATAGGTGTCGGCAGCGTTCTTGCTGGAAAAAACTGCGATCAGGCCGGACGATAGAAACGTTGACAGCAATACCTTTCCGGCGTATTTTAAAGGATATATTGGTTTCTTTGTACTTTTTATGATACATAGTAGTCGTAAACGTGCAAGGGTGGCCAGAAATCGCCGAATCCAGCGACCATGCTGCACAACTTTGGCGTGCCGAAATGCGCCATTTTGCGGCCACCGCCTGGGCCAAGGTAACGCCATCCATGCCTGGTAAAGCTTAAGCATCGTTTTCCTATCGATGTTTGACGTTCATATATACGTTCTAGCTTGTGTAGCACATTCTTTTTGCATTATTCATGCTCTTTCTTGACCCTGGCCTGGCCCCTTTCTAAAACACCCTTCTTAGATGCTTCCATCAGTCAGTTGACCTGCCACAGGGTGATGGTGATAAGTTTTAGAGTCTGTATGGGTTTGAATACCTCCATATATGTTTGTTATACATTTCCCACACACATATTGCATGAGTGTGAGGCAGTTGGCTGGTCTCTGTGGCATCATCAAGCATGTAACCGGTGAGTAGAAGCTTCCCATTGTCAGCATGTGCCACCAGGTGTGCTGACCATCACCTGTCAAGCTATAGCAGCTTAGGCCTAGTTTATCCTTGCTAGGGCAGGCTGAAATAGGCTTAAAATCACTAGTTTGTTGGTGGCTGCCTCCTAGAATGCATGCCTTGCGTAGGGTATCCGTACCACGTTACCTACGTGCATGGACAAGGTGGCACCTGCACATAGGTGCCATGTAAGGGCAGTGTGATGATGCAGTTATGTTTCCCCATCATTGTGGAAGGGAAATGTATTGTGTGGCATGGTTGGGGGCCATATTAGTAGGTATTAGTAGGTAGTATGCCCACCCCTACCCCCTTGGTTGCTTTTTACCACCGGTACCCCTATGGGCTGTACTGGGTGTAACTGCTGGTATACCCACCCAAATGATGACCCCAATGGCTCAAACTGTTCAGCAACTAATTGTTTATCATCCCTGAAGTGGTAGGTGCCTAGCTCTTATAACATAATTCACAATGCACATTCTACCAAAAATGAAAACGCTCGTCTTGACCCCCCTGACTTTGACGGCAGTTATACATGGCCTACCCTGCATATATGTAAGGTTGTGATATACCAACCCGAAGGGCAACTCATGGACATGCTTGGCCCCCAAGGACAGCCATTGGATATGGGTGGGTTGGATGGCATCTGGTTTGCAAAATTGTGAAGTTACAGCCGATGCATCGGCAGTATTTCTGCCCATTTAGGGGTTAATATCTGTGGCTCCGCGCCCGCATGATATAGACAAGGAGAAATGGGCTGCCGGCCTGCCGTCTGCGATAAGCACCTTCCTGTGGTGGGGCATGCCCCTAGCTGTTTTCTCCCCACGGGCCCCGCGGCCCGGCCCATTTGTTACTATGAGAATGCAGGGTAGAAGTCCTCAGGTGGAGGTTGTTGCCCCTGAGGATAGCCGCTATGTACACTGTTATATATACTGCCTCGTACGTCTGCCACGACATGCATGGTAGAGGACAGCTCAGATGAGCCAGGCCTTATATCCCCCTCTAGTGGCTTTATGTTTGGGGCATGATGCAGACGATATTTGTAACTTTCGTGTAATTATTTTTCTAATGAGATTAGCATATAACTTTCTCCGTGGCATGCCGGCATCGGGGGAGAAGCCCCAAGTGTACTGGCGGGGCGGGGACCTCTATATCAACAAGAAACTGTGGAAGCCCCCCCGGGCTTCCCCGGGATAGAGCAGTTGTCTAGATGGGGGCAATCGATTATGGGATAGCTTAGGCATTACAGCACTTGAAACGATATTAGCGCACAGCGTTATAGTACCTTCAATTAGCTCTGGCACCTTGTGGCCATCAGCTTGCGCCTTAATCATTGCATTGTAGCCGACGTCTTGAGCCCACCTCACATTTGTAGCATATAAAGCTATGCGTCAGCCTACCTATGGTATTGCACTGGTTGTATTGCACCCACAGTGTTGCGCCCCGGCACCATGCCGTGGAGAGAGCGCTCTGTCACAGACCACTGGCCTGCCCACCTGCGGCAGTGAGAGAAGCTAGGGCGCCCTCCCTCCTTCTCGCTGTGTATATAGGGTTGAAGGTTCCTTTACTCTGTATTGGCACCCACGTGACGCAGTCACGTGCTTATTAATTAATTAATTAATGCCGGCATGCGCATGACACACAAGTACTTACTTATGGCAGCGTCCCCTTGTCCCGTTGCAACCCACTGGCAAACTTGTGTGCGGCCCACACCGACGCGGCGCGACCCGGCCGACCTATATGTTGTGACACAATTGCTTGATGAGGATGCAGGGCTTCTGGCTGGGACTATCTGTACAGTGAGTCTCCACGCCCGCATGATTGATACCAATGGGACAAGGAGAAATGAGCTGCCGTCTGCGATAGTGAGCACCTAGCTTCCTGTGGGGCATGCATGCTCCTGACAGTTTTCTCCCCATGCGGGCCCCGCGGGCCATTGGCAGAATGCAGGGTAGTAGAAGTCCGCAGGTGCAGGTTGCCCCTGAGGATAGCCGCTACACTACCGCGCCTCGTCTACCATTGCGCAGTAGAGGCGGACAACTCACTGAGCTCAGATGAGGATTATATCCCCCTCTAGTGACTATATCGATGAGCGCGTTGGATCGCCATACGTCCAGGCATGGTTGTCTCTCTTATATAATATTAATTAATTAATTAATTAAACTCGTGCTCCCGTTGGGGAGTCACGGAGCACCGAAGTGCTTTTAATCCCTGTGTGTGCACTACAGGAGAAAGGGCAGAGACCCCCAGTCTCCTTCATGCCAAAGGCATGCCACAGCTGCAATCGGGCGCGGCTAGCGAAAAGGACAGGCTAACGATCCGGCAAACTGTGGGTGCAATAAGACCCATGTGAGCATATCATAGCAAGGAGCGTGGGCAAGTAATCTGAACATAGCCAGGGCGTAGCATGGCTGTACTAGGACTAGGCTAAGGCTATGGCTGGTTGTGTACCGTGCGTTGGCGGCACGTGACTAGGTGTGTTGGCACAGCTAGGCATGGCTGCCTTAGCGGCAGTGACGCCAATGGTTACAAGCTAGGGCTATTGCTATTCTAGCCCGCTGGGGGCGTCCACATCTTGTGGTTGATCATCAGGTCCCCGCCCCTCCAGTACACCTTGGGCTTCTGGGGGTCCTGCTTATGGCGGAGGTATTCCGGCCACAGGTCGCGTCGCTGGTTATATAATATAGTTGGGGCATGATGCAGGCGATATTTGTAACTTTCGTGTAATTATTTTTTCTAATGAGTAAATGAGATTAGCATAGTACTCCGGTTTCCGTGGCATGCCCATTGATGCGCATGACATGCAAGTACTTACTTACTTACTTACTTACTTACTTACTTACTTACTTACTTACTTACTTACTTACTTACTTACTTACTTACTTACTTACTTACTTACTTACTTACTTACTTACTTACTTACTTACTTACTTACTTACTTACTTACTTACTTACTTACTTACTTACTTACTTACTTACTTACTTACTTACTTACTTACTTACTTACTTACTGACTGACTGACTGACTGACTGACTGACTGACTGACTGACTGACTGACTGACTGGCTGACTGACTTACTGACTTACTTACTGACTTACTTACTTACTGACTTACTGACTTACTGACTTACTGGCTTACTTACTTACTTACTTACTTACTTACTTACTTACTTACTTACTTACTTACTTACTTACTTACTTACTTACTTACTTACTTACTTACTTACTTACTTACTTACTTACTTACTTACTTACTTACTTACTTACTTACTTACTTACTTACTTACTTACTTACTTACTTACTTACTTACTTACTTACTTACTTACTTACTTACTTACTTACTTACTTACTTACTTACTTACTTACTTACTTACTTACTTACTTACTTACTGACTGACTGACTGACTGACTGACTGACTGACTGACTGACTGACTGACTGACTGACTGACTGACTGACTGACTGACTGACTGACTGACTGACTGACTGACTGACTGACTGACTGACTGACTGACTTACTTACTTACTTACTTACTTACTTACTTACTTACTTACTTACTTACTTACTTACTTACTTACTTACTTACTTACTTACTTACTTACTTACTTACTTACTTACTTACTTACTTACTTACTTACTTACTTACTTACTTACTTACTTACTTACTTACTTACTTACTTACTTACTTACTTACTTACTTACTTACTTACTTACTTACTTACTTACTTACTTACTTACTTACTTACTTACTTACTTACTTACTTACTTACTTACTTACTTACTTACTTACTTACTTACTTACTTACTTACTTACTTACTTACTTACTTACTTACTTACTTACTTACTTACTTACTTACTTACTTACTTACTTACTTACTTACTTACTTACTTACTTACTTACTTGCTTGCTTACTTTAATACTTGCTTGCTTACTTACTTACTTGCTTACTTAATTACTTACTTACTTATTACTTACTTATTACTTACTTATTACTTGTACTCACTCACTCACTCACTCACTCACTCACTCACTCACTCACTCACTCACTCACTCACTCACTCACTCACTCACTCACTCACTCACTCACTCACTCACTCACTCACTCACTCACTCACTCACTCACTCACTCACTCACTCACTCACTCACTCACTCACTCACTCACTCACTCACTCACTCACTCACTCACTCACTCACTCACTCACTCACTCACTGACTTACTTACCTACTTACTTAGTTACTTACCGACTTACTTACTTACTTACTTACTTACTTACTTACTTACTTACTTACTTACTTACTTACTTACTTACTTACTTACTTACTTACTTACTTACTTACTTACTTACTTACTTACTTACTTACTTACTTACTTACTTACTTACTTACTTACTTACTTACTTACTTACTTACTTACTTACTTACTTACTTACTTACTTACTTACTTACTTACTTACTTACTTACTTACTTACTTACTTACTTACTGGAAGGGCGGGCGCTGGCGGGGCTTATTATGATCACCAAGAAAACGGAGGTCATGGCCATCGGCTTCCCCGCTAGGACCACCCCACCCACCCTCCTCCTGCTGGACGGCCGGCAGCCCCGTCCCCCGGCCGGCGACTCGCTTCATGCAAGCTCCTTGGTAGCTTGCTCCCTCCCACGGCCGACGACATCAACACCCGCATCATGGCCAGGCCGGCCTGGGCGGCCCTCCGTCGCCTCTACAGGTTCTGGACATGTCGCTACCTGAGTGCATGAGCCGCGCAAGCGCATTCTGTTCAACGGCCCTTGCCCTCAGCTGATCCTCCTTTATGGCTGCGAGCCGTGGACCGGCTGGACCAGGCGCTCAAAAGCAAGCAGCTTGAGGTCCCGCCTTGATGGCACAGTCACTCGAATGCTCCGTCACATCCTCGGCGTCCGCTACCAAGCGCGCCGCACCCGGTCCGTGCTCTGCTGCGAGCTCCCTCTTGTCACCCATACCATCCGACACCGCCGTCTCCTCTTTGCCGGCCATCTTGCCCACACGTACAGACTGGTCAGGTGAATACCGATGTGGGCCCTCAGTGCGGCCGGGCGGGCTTAGGACTGGCCAACCAGGTACTAAGACACCTCCTCCTATGGCAGGGTCCCCTTGTCCCGTCGATCGCAACCCACTGGCAAACATATATTGTGCGCGCCCCGCACTGCATGATGCGGCCGGCGACCCGGACCTATGTGACATGCACAAGTCACAATTGTTTGAGGATCGATGTAGGGCTTCTGGGACTATCTTTACTCCACGCCCGCATGATACTGACAAGGAGAAATGGGCTGCCGTCTGCGATAAGCACAGGTCTTCCTGAGGGGCATGCTCCTGTTTGATCGGCCCACGGGCCCCGCGGCCCATCTTAGCTAGAATGCATGCAGGGTACAGAAGTCCGCAGGTGGAGGTTATTCCCCTAGCTGGCCTAGCCGCTACACTGCCGCCTCGTCTGCCATTATGCAGTGGAGGACAGCTCAGTCTCTCAGATGAAGATTATATCCCCCTCTGGTGACTATGCACGGCATAGTTGTCTCACTTCATATGGTTGGGGCATGATGCAGGCGATATTTGTAACTTTCGTGTAATTATTTTCTGATGCATGAGATTTGCATAGTACTCTGTGGCATGCCCATGCGCATGACACACAAGTACTTACTTTTTTACTTAGGGATGTGTGTTACACATTCTCCCAATCGAGATATGCTCTTAACTAATTAATGAATTAATTGTTGGATATTTTTATCACATGTAAGTAAGTGTGTGAACATGCACTGAAGGCACATGCCATAGAGTACCCGTTGAGGTACTTTTCTACGCTTCACCCGCGAAGGCAAGTGGCGCGACTCACTCTCCCAGGTCTGGAGCCGCAGATAGCAACTCCGTGTCATCCGGACTATCCAAGACGACTGTACGATCGGCCATGATGACGGGTGTGGGGGTACGGTTGCTGCTTTATCACATGCATAGGTATGGTTTCCAGAAAGTGCACTTTATATATGCCCTGGCCCTTTGACATTAGTCAATTTAAGTCCTCCCATTTTTAAGTCCGTCTCGTGACGCCACCTTTTACTTCAACTCTGTACTTTGGTGGCAACACTATTCTCGCACTGTAGTGACACTGCCTTAGTATAAACCCATTGGACTGGCAATGCCCCTGCTTCATGCCGTTACCATTTGCCGCTTGTGCCATGCCACAACATCTGAGTACGCGAGATCCCCTCCAAAAATGTCCAGTGCGCTTCCCACAGTGATATCCACTGCACCATGTCCCGCCACCTTAACGCGTTCCAAGTCCTCCAAGGACCGCGCCCCTCCAGCATACGTCACCGGGATCTGCACATTGCAACATCAACAACCATTGTTGGCAAAGAAAAAAAAAGTCGATGCAGTGTCTCGTGTGGACGGCCCATCAATGACCAGTCACGCCATAATTTGACTCATATACACCAATCGTCTCATAGATTAAAATACACCGTTGCCTTGTGCATCCAAACCTGGGAGCGATGTGGTGAATACTGATATAGTTAGTATTGGCTGTGCCCCCCTACAATTAATTGATGCCCCCCTTCACGGATCCAGTCATGGTCAATCAGTTTCACGTTTCGATGCCTAGATCGAGTAGAATACGTTTGTAGCACTCCGACGCACCTCTCTCACGTAGTTTATCTCGCACAACTTCCAAATTACTGGCACAACTCTCCAGTCAAGAGCTTTTTCCGGTTGAGTTATAGTTTGGGATGCCAACGGATCATGATACCCACATAGCTGCCGAATCTGTGGTGGAAATCAAAGTTCGAAACGAGCTAGAGCAACATGGCTTTTCGCGTTTTTCCGCTTACCAGTCGGCAGCATTTAATTTACAATTTGTTGTTCAACTATGGCACATTATGACACAATAGAGCAACCATTTGCCTCCACATGCGGATCTTCTCCATATTAGTCATGTGGAAACTCTCCATAAGAAGTCCATGAGACAACGAGTGCAGGCACGCATATGCAAAAACTGGACCGTAGAAATTCCAAACCTGGCTTTTGCACCGGCGGCACCACTAACTATACACCTGGAATACCATCATATCACAGCTCGATAAAGACTAGTACTCTACTAGTACATTAGAAAGGGGTGAAGGGATACCATCATTTCACAGCTCGATAAAGACTAGTACTCTTCTAGTATATTAGAAAGGGGTGAAGGAATACCATCATTTCACAGCTCGATAAAGACTAGTACTCTTCTAGTATATTAGAAAGGGGTGAAGGAATACCATCATTTCACAGCTCGATAGAGACTAGTACTCTTCTAGTATATTAGAAAGGGGTGAAGGAATACCATCATTTCACAGCTCGATAAAGACTAGTACTCTTCTAGTACATTAGAAAGGGGTGAAGGAATACCATCATTTCACAGCTCGATAAAGACTAGTACTCTTCTAGTACATTAGAAAGGGGTGAAGGAATACCATCATTTCACAGCTCGATAAAGACTAGTACTCTTCTAGTATGTTAGAAAAGGGGTGAAGGAATACCATCATTTCACAGCTCGATAAAGACTAGTACTCCACTAGTACATCAGAAAGGGGTGAAGCGCAAGACATGCGCTCGGGAGAGCAACCGACTACAAGAACCAGAATGCCCAATACCAACGCAAAACACCACTGGTTGGGCTGTGTAACATGTACAAGCTCACATATCGACAACACCGATGGCCCACCGGCACATAGGGTATTCAAGTGCCCAAGCCAGGTGGTGGTGTGCGCCGCACTCACCGGCGAAAAGCGTCCGAGCAGATCCACTAACTCCTCATCGATGCCCAGCCTGAGGTGAGTCACGGTGCCAGCATCAGCGTGACATGAGACAAGGCCACGGGGACGCAAGGCCAAGGGGAAGGCAATTAGGCATGGCACCAGATACCTCAAGCATGGCATGGGAGGCACAGCGGTGCGACAGAAGCTGCCAAAATGTGAGATGGGTTGGACAGGTGACTAGTTGCCACTGCCGCAGGCAAGTACCTAGTAGCAATTTCATCGCCGAAAAACACGATATGATGCTTGCACCACTCAAACGCCGCCATGTGCCGTGGGGGGGATGTGCCGTGGGGGGCATGTATTATGAAAAGTATGTGCCGTGGGGGCATGTGCCGTGGGGGGCATGTGCCGTGGGGGGCATGTGCCGTGGGGGGCATGTGCCGTGGGGGGCATGTGCCGTGGGGGATATGTATTATTAAAAGCGCCTGCACGGCAACCTAGTGCAGCACCGCTGCCCTAGTCATCAGCACAGCATTGAAAGCTATTCTTTGGCAGAGATGAGGCTTTGTACTACCCCCTTACCTGAAAGGAAGGGCTGTCAGGCTCACTGCTTCCCACCCATGGATCCTTCCGCACAAGCCCCCCTGGTGAGTAATCCCCTGCTTCAACTGTCCAGTAACACCTAGTCGCCTCAACAGGCGGTGCCACCAGCACTTGTTCATACACACGCACACACACCAGCACCTGCCCATACACAAACTCTTGATACTAAACTCGGGTGCTCACGTCATGCTGCATTTTCCTGCCGCTCAACACGCAAATGAGCATTTCCATCTACCACCCTTTTGCGCAGTTCCCCAAAGCAGCCCATGCGCACATGCACTCTAAGCATGCACCAAACCCACGAATTTCATGAGCACATGTACACCGGGCATGCAGCCAACCATAAGATGCACACAGCTACGCTAAGCCACTCACTTCATCCCCTCAACATCCACGCCGTGCACAAGGAACTCGTCGGCCGACCGCGCCATCTGGCACAGCGTGGCCTCGTCCACCGCCAGCTCGCTGAAGCGCTGCCACCTGTCCGTCACCACCATGTACTTGCCGTCCTGTGGGAAGGGGGGGGCCAAAGCATGGAACCGGGCAGGTGGGTCAGGGGGCAGGTGGGGCGGGGGGAAGGTGGGGCGGGTGGAAGGTGGGCAGGTGGGCAGGTGGGCAGGCAGGGAAGCGGGCAGGCGGGCAGGCGGGCAGGCGGGCAGGCGGGCAGGCGGGCAGGCGGGCAGGCGGGCAGGCGGGCAGGCGGGCAGGCGGGCAGGCGGGCAGGCGGGCAGGCGGGCAGGCGGGCAGGTGGGCAGGCGGGCAGGCGGGCAGGCGGGCAGGCGGGCAGGCGGGGAGGCGGGCAGGCGGGGAGGCGGGCAGGCGGGGAGGCGGGCAGGCGGGCAGGCGGGCAGGCGGGCAGGCGGGCAGGCGGGCAGGCGGGCAGGCGGGCAGGCGGGCAGGCGGGCAGGCGGGCAGGCGGGCAGGCGGGCAGGCGGGCAGGCGGGCAGGCGGGCAGGCGGGCAGGCGGGCAGGCGGGCAGGCGGGCAGGCGGGCAGGCGGGCAGGCGGGCAGGCGGGCAGGCGGGCAGGCGGGCAGGCGGGCAGGCGGGCAGGCGGGCAGGCGGGCAGGCGGGCAGGCGGGCAGGCGGGCAGGCGGGCAGGCGGGCAGGCGGGCAGGCGGGGAGGCGGGCAGGCGGGCATGTGGGCATGTGGGCATGTGGGCATGTGGGCAGGTGAGCAGGTGAGCAGCTGGGCAGGCGGGCAGGTGGGCGGTCAGGAACATGGCTGGAAGACACACGAGCCGAGGCAGACAACTGGGTGCAGGTTAGGCTGGTCTCACACCACGTGCCACTAACATGCCGAATTCATGCAGCATGCATTCAAACAACACATTCTGCAAGCAGCCAGAATGATAACATTACTGCTTAGACAGGCACCGGAATGCTCACTGAACCGGTGACCGGGCGGATGAGCATGCAGCCGCTGCCCCACTAGCGCAATATACAATACATACTACTATACATTAAAGAGCATAAATACTTACAATACATATACTATATTGAAAGGTGTAAATACTTACAATACATATACATATTAAAAAGTATAAATACTTACGATACACATATATGTATACTACTATATTATAAAGTATAAAGATTTACAGTACACATATATGGTAGTCTAGAACGCTGCTCCAAATGTGGTTGTTTCAACCCCCCGCAGCCGAAAGATAGCCCCCCGGAAACAGACATCTGAGGGTCAGCGCTCGGCCATGCGCTCCACTGTCATGCACTTGTGGACGCGTGCATTCCATGTGCCTGCGCCATTGGCGCTACAACTGGCGGGCGGTTTTTAATTGGGCGTAGCGGACTGCGGCAGCGGCAGCTAGCGTGTAGAGCACGCGCGGGAGGAGCTTGGTGGTCCGCCACTCGTCGGCCCGCTTTCTTGCGCCACCTTCAAGGATGCCTCGCCTCCCACCCACCTTACTTACTGGCCCACCCACCTGACTTACTTACTGGCCCACCCACCTTACTTACTTGCTGGCCCACCCACCTTACTTGCTGGCCCACCCACCTTACTTACTTACTGGCACACCCACCTTACTTACTTGCTGGCCCACCCACCTTACTTACTTACTGGCCCACCCACCTGACTTACTTACTGGCCCACCCACCTTACTTACTTACTGGCCCACCCACCTTACTCACTTACTGGCCCACCCACCTGACTTACTTACTGGCCCACCCACCTGACTTACTTACTGGCCCACGCACCTGACTTACTTGCTGGCCCACCCACCTGACTTACTTACTGGCCCACCCACCTTACTTACTTACTGGCCCACCCACCTTACTTACTTACTGGCCCACCCACCTGACTTACTTACTGGCCCACCCACCTTACTTACTTACTGGCCCACCCACCTTACTTACTGGCCCACCCACCTGACTTACTTACTGGCCCACCCACCTGACTTACTGGCCCACCCACCTTACTTACTTACTGGCCCACCCACCTTACTTAGTTGCTGGCCCACCCACCTGACTTACTTACTGGCCCACGCACCTGACTTACTTGCTGGCCCACCCACCTTACTTAGTTGCTGGCCCACCCACCTGACTTACTTACTGGCCCACCCACCTGACTTACTGGCCCACCCACCTGACTTACTTACTGGCCCACCCACCTGACTTACTGGCCCACCCACCTCACTTACTGGCACACCCACCTTACTTACTTACTGGCCCACCCACCTGACTTACTTACTGGCCCACCCACCTGACTTACTTACTGGCCCACCCACCTGACTTACTTACTGGCCCACGCACCTTACTTACTTACTGGCCCACCCACCTTACTCACTTACTGGCCCACCCACCTTACTTACTTGCTGGCCCACCCACCTTACTTACTTGCTGGCCCACCCACCTTACTTACTTGCTGGCACACCCACCTTACTTACTTACTGGCCCACCCACCTTACTTACTGGCCCACCCACCTTACTTACTTACTGGCCCACCCACCTTACTTACTGGCCCACCCACCTTACTTACTTGCTGGCCCACCCACCTTACTTACTTGCTGGCCCACCCACCTTACTTACTTGCTGGCCCACCCACCTTACTTACCTACTGGCCCACCCACCTGACTTACTTACTGGCCCACCCACCTTACTTACTTACTGGCCCACCCACCTGACTTACTTACTGGCCCACCCACCTTACTTACTTACTGGCCCACCCACCTGACTTACTTACTGGCCCACCCACCTTACTTACTTGCTGGCCCACCCACCTTACTCACTTACTGGCCCACCCACCTGACTTACTTACTAGCCCACCCACCTTACTTACTTACTGGCCCACCCACCTCACTTACTGGCACACCCACCTTACTTACTTACTGGCCCACCCACCTGACTTACTTACTGGCCCACCCACCTGACTTACTTACTGGCCCACCCACCTGACTTACTTACTGGCCCACCCACCTTACTTACTTACTGGCCCACCCACCTTACTCACTTACTGGCCCACCCACCTTACTTACTTACTGGCCCACCCACCTTACTCACTTACTGGCCCACCCACCTGACTTACTTACTGGCCCACCCACCTGACTTACTTACTGGCCCACCCACCTGACTTACTTACTGGCCCACCCACCTGACTTACTTACTGGCCCACGCACCTGACTTACTTGCTGGCCCACCCACCTGACTTACTTACTGGCCCACCCACCTTACTTACTTACTGGCCCACCCACCTGACTTACTGGCCCACCCACCTGACTTACTGGCCCACCCACCTCACTTACTGGCACACCCACCTTACTTACTTACTGGCACACCCACCTTCTTGCGGCAGCTCAGGTCCAGAACCAGCCGCTCCTTGCCGACCATGGCCACCAGCTCGCGCAGCCGCTCGCTGTCCATCCTGCCGTCCCGGAACACGTACTGGGGGGCCAGGGGGGGGTGAAATTCACATCGTGGTATCGTTAAGGACAAGGAGCATGCGAGGGGTGGAGTGGCAAAGGACAAAGTGTGCAAGGGGTGGTCGAGGGCTGGTGTGGCCATGAAGAGAGGGGCAGGGGGTGGTGGAGGAGAGGACGATGGGCGCGCGAGGTCAGGTGAGATCGGAGAATGCCGGCAGGGCAGTTCAGATTACCAGGTCTGGGTGATGGCCGCGTGAACTGGCAGTCTGAATCAGCCAAACTGGCTTGCGACCGCAGGGCATGCACATACCCATCGGGCTCATTAAACCCGATCGAATGGTACTGGCATCTGCCCCTTACTCAATAGCAAGCTTGTTACTCACCGACGTCACAATCAACACTATTGAAGGTGATCACTATAATACTTCCACTGCCACTAGTACAATAGCTAGTAAAATGATACCCACCAATGTCACGATCACTACTCTCAGTAGTGATACTGACCGACCTCACGACCGATCACTACTATAAATACGCACCGACGTCACGATCACGTGGCTAGCCCCATTGTCCAAATACTTGGATGCGTTGCCCGGGTTCACGCCGCCGCCCACATGGAAGCCGCCTGTGGGGGACATGCAGGGCAAGGGGGTGGGTTGCGTGCAACAGTATTTGTCACATGACCAGGTGGAATCCATCATATGCATGTGCATGCGACAGGTGTCAATCGCGACATGGGCTGCGTTGGCCGGTCCCAGTTGTGGGGTAATGGTTCTGGGTAAGTGTTAAAAGGCATAATTATATCTCATGTTTATAGGTCATGGTTACAGGTCGTGGGGGGGGGGGGGGCATTGAAACCACAGGCCACCACCCACACATGCAGCACGTGCACATGTCTACAGCCACCACCACATGTGGATGGCAGCCGCCGGACCACGCATGTACAGCCCGACATGGCGGGCAGGGCAGGGCAAACCACGGACAGAGCCCGGCACAGGATCGAAAATTGACCTACAGATTGTGAGTGCGGCGGCAAGGAATGTGTGTGTCTGTGCGTGTGCGTGTGTCTATGCGTGTGAGTGTGTCTGTGCGTGTGCGTAAGCATGCGTGTGTGTGAGATAGAGTTGGAAGGGGGGGGGGGGGGAGGGAGGGAGGGAGGGAGGGAGGGAGGGAGGGAGGGAGGGAGGGAGGAGGGAGGGAGGGAGGGAGGGAGGGAGGGAGGGAGGGAGGGAGGGAGGGAGGGAGGGAGGGAGGGAGGGAGGGAGGGAGGGAGGGAGGGAGGGAGGGAGGGAGGGAGGAGGGAGGGAGGGAGGAGGGAGGGAGGGAGGGAGGGAGGGAGGGAGGGAGGGAGGGAGGAGGGAGGGAGGGAGGGAGGGAGGAGGGAGGGAGGGAGGGAGGGAGGGAGGGAGGGAGGGAGGGAGGGAGGGAGGGAGGGAGGGGGAGGAGGGAGGGAGGGAGGGAGGGAGGGAGGGAGGGAGGGGGAGGGAGGAGGAGGGAGGGAGGGAGGGAGGGAGGGAGGGAGGGAGGGAGGGAGGGAGGGAGGGAGGGAGGAGGAGGGAGGGAGGGAGGGAGGGAGGGAGGGAGGGAGGAGGGAGGGAGGGAGGGAGGGGGAGGAGGGAGGGAGGGAGGGGAGGGAGGAGGGAGGGAGGGAGGGAGGAGGAGGGAGGGAGGAGGGAGGGAGGGAGGGAGGGAGGGAGGGAGGGAGGGAGGGAGGGAGGGAGGGAGGGAGGGAGGGAGGGAGGGAGGGAGGGAGGAGGAGGGAGGGAGGGAGGGAGGGAGGGAGGGAGGGAGGAGGGAGGAGGGAGGGAGGGAGGGAGGGAGGGAGGGAGGGAGGGAGGGAGGGAGGGAGGGAGGGAGGGAGGGAGGGAGGGAGGGAGGGAGGGAGGGAGGGAGGGAGGGGGAGGGAGGGAGGGAGGGAGGGAGGGAGGGAGGGAGGGAGGGAGGGAGGGAGGGAGGGAGGGAGGGAGGGAGGAGGAGGGAGGGAGGGAGGGAGGAGGGAGGGAGGAGGAGGGAGGGAGGGAGGGAGGGAGGGAGGGAGGGAGGGAGGGAGGGAGGGAGGAGGGAGGGAGGAGGGACGGACGGAGGGAGGGGGGGAGGGAGGGAGGGGGAGGAGGGAGGGGGAGGGAGGGGGAGGGAGGGAGGGAGGGAGGGAGGGAGGGAGGGAGGGAGGGAGGGCGGCGGGCGGACCTGTGGGCGGGCGGGCGGGTAAGTGGGTGGGTAGGTTGGTAGGTGGGTGGGTGGTGGTCAGTCGGTCGGTCGGTCGGTCGGTCGGCGTCGGTCGGTCGGTCGGTCGGTCGGTCGGTCGGTCGGTCGGTCGGTCAGTCGGTCGGTCGGTCGGTCGGTCGGTCGGTCGGTCGGTCGTCGGTCGGTCGGTCGGTCGGTCGGTCGGTCGGTCGGTCGGTCGGTCGGTCGGTCGGTCGGTCGGTCGGTCGGTCGGTCGGTCGGTCGGTCGGTCGGTCGGTCGGTCGGTCGGTCGGTCGGTCGGTCGGTCGGTCGGCCGGCGAGCGGGCGGGCGGGCGGGCGGGCGGCGGCGGCGGGCGGGCGGGCGGGCGGGCGGGCGGGCGGCGGCGGGCGGGCGGGCGGGCGGGCGGGCGGCGGCGGGCGGGCGGCGGGCGGCGGGCGGGCGGGCGGGCGGCGGGCGGGCGGGCGGGCGGGCGGGCGGGCGGGCGGGGGCGGCGGGCGGGCGGGCGGGCGGGCGGGCGGGCGGGCGGCGGGCGGGCGGGCGGGCGGGCGCGGGGCGGGCGGGCGGGCGGGCGGGCGGCGCGGGCGGGCGGGCGGGCGGGCGGGCGGGCGGGCGGGCGGCGGCGGGCGGGCGGGCGGGCGGGCGGGCGGGTGGGTAGGTGTGTGTGTGGGGGGGGGGGGGGGGGTGTGGGGGGGGGGGGGGTGTGGGTGTGGGTGTGGGTGTGGGTGTGGGTGTGGGTGTGGGTGTGGGTGTGGGTGTGGGTGTGGGTGTGGGTGTGGGTGTGGGTGTGGGTGTGGGTGTGGGTGTGGGTGTGGGTGTGGGTGTGGGTGTGGGTGTGGGTGTGGGTGTGGGTGTGGGTGTGGGTGTGGGTGTGGGTGTGGGTGTGGGTGTGGGTGTGGTGGCCGCACCAGCATCCTCGCCCTTTCCTGTCCCCATCACGTGCTTCCCCATCACTTGCTTCATGCTCACCAGCCCAGGTGTTGCCTGCAGGTACCAGGTGTGCGGGCATGCTTCCTACGCAGGACAATGCATTCAATGGTGCCTGCTTAAGACTGTTTAGGGTTTACTACGAGCCACGGCCATGCCACTAGACAACAACCACGGGCCTGGCCCCTCGCGCATGAGGCTGGCATCAGCCACGGACCTGGATACGCCGCCAGGGCTTCCAAGCACACCCGTTCACTGGCGGGGTCGGCGCCCAGCATGATGATGTGCCCCCCCAGCAGCCCGTCCCGCTTGTACATGCGCGCGAACTCCGCCGACGACATCTCCGTCTCGAAGTTGACCTGCAGCTGCTTCTGGCCCTCCTTGCCGTCCATGTCTCGTAAGGTGGAGCCGACGATTTGCTTCACCTTGCCCTGCAATGAGCAGATATCCGCCCGCGGGCGAGTGTCAGCATTTCCTGTGTCTCTTGGCATGCACGATGGTTGGTGACAACTGGGCACTGTGCGGTTTATAATGCATGCTGCCTGCCTCGTACATTACTGACTTCTACATACTGGCAGGTAGTGGCGGAAAGCCACAAGATACGCGCGCAAAGAAAGTTTTACCTGATGGATATCAATGCAGGGCCGGAAACGGACGGCTTTGTTCGTGGCCCCTGTGTAGGAAAGCGCAAACATTGCCAGGCGCGTGAAAGCACACTTATGCTCAGGCATAGAAAACTGAAAATTCCTCGGAAATCGGCAGGTCTATGGCGGGAAAGGTCCCTTTCGCAAAGAAGCTAGACTTACCGCATATTACTTTTTGGCAATGTCGGGGGCTCGCGTTGGTGGGCCTCCTGATACCCGCATTCTCAGTAGAAATTCCGGGCCCTTCATGCCACGCACGTAAAAAACCCGGCTGCGATGAAGCACACAAATGGTGAGACATTCGGTAAGGTGCTAATTTTTTATCAATATGTTGTTTCTTTCAATGCCGTTCTAGCGCTGCATGCCGCCTGTGGACTACTACTTTCATGCACTGTCACCACTTGCCCGTAAAATACCATTACACGCTCGTTGAACGTGCGCTACTGGTTGCCAGGCCGCGGTTTCGTTGGTCACCGGGACACCGGGTCCTGTTGGTCCTATTAAACTTGTTGCCCGTGTTGGAATACGGTAAATAGGAAGCACCCCTTCAGGCTTCAAAGTTCGAGGTAAGACTTCAGCGGTAAGTAGAGCTTACTTTTCACATTCCTGCTTCGACTTGTCACATTCCTGCTGTTGCTGCATGCGGGGTTCAGCAATCAGCACTCGCTGTAGACGTACTCACACGTGTACTCACACGTGGCATCAAACTGGGATTGGCAGGTCCTACCAACCTGAAAAGAAGATTGCCGAGTTCGTCATATTGCCACCGATCAGGCACCGATTGCCATTTTTCCTGTGATTTTCTGCATACATGGACACCGACTCACGTAAACCGCGCTACTATACTCAAAAGTTAAAAAGGCAATCGTCGATTCTCCATGGGTCGTGCAGCGTGCTCGTGGGCGGGGTAGCGTTCCCGTTTCGAAGTGTTTTCTTCGATCCGTGTTAGTTTTCTCAGCACAGCTTGTACCGGTCATGTCAATTGTATGCATGCTATCCTGAGGACTCAGGATGGCTGTGTTTTACGGCCACATCACAGGATAAAGGCAAGGCGTCACCTTTACGTCAGGAGGTGAATGCGTGTTAATTTCATTTGTGCGGGGACTGAGTTGCATTCCCTCGTCTGACATATATTCGCTGTTCGCTGAAGAACGAGATAGAACAGGTTTGCTGGGTAAGTGCATCCTCGCCTTTGCACTTGTTGAAATATCAAACACGAGACCAGAGAATGTCGAACATCCCTGCATCAATCGAAGTACCTGTTACGGTGCAGACGAAAGGGCCGCTTCCTAACCAGATAAAGGTAGGTGTACTACCCTGCGGTTGGGCCATTTGTGAGCAGCTACGCTTGCAACCGATCTCGTTGGTTTGTCCTGCGTCTGCTAATCCTTGTTTGCGTATGGAGGGGGGAGGGGGCGGGGAAGAAGTGGGGCTGGGGTGGGAAGGGCGGCGGGGACGGCGGGCCAGGAATACTGCGGAAGGGAGCCTTTGAAGCTGGTATTTGAACACTTTGCGCGTGCATTATTATTAATGACCTCGCGCACGTGACAAATTTTACTGGCGTAGCCTTGATCATCTCCTCGGTGTGCCCGCGCAGGTCACGAGAAGAGCTACTTGAGTATCATCGCCTCGGACAGCTGCATGTCCACCCACAAGTGTCTGCTTTTCCCTTGCCTTCGTGCTTTCCTGATTCATTTGGGCGGTGACACATGCGATGAAATCCCTCCGTGTGCTGAATTTATATTCTGCATCGGTATACTGCATCTCTATACTTCACCTGAATACTGCGCCTGTATATTGCGCCCGTAAACTGCACCCGTATACTGCGTCCGTATATTGTGCCCGCATCTTGCGCCCATGTACTTAACCCGTAAATTGCACCTGTACAACGCACCTGTATGCTGCGTCACGGCTGGCGCCACGCTATGCCGGCCCCAATCGGCTGGGCTTCCCAGGTGAAGATCGGATACGACATCCGCCTGATGGCTCTGGGCATCAACCGGGAGCTGCTGACCACGCTCCAGGTGGCGATTAACAAGGACATCCACGCGCTCGCGGGCGGCCGGTTTGAGTCCAAGATGATGCACTTCGGCCTGCTGCCCTGCTGCCTGCCCTGCTGCTGCTACAACCTCTGTGTATTGGTGAGAAAAGGGGGGGGGGGGGGAGAGCTGCCGTGCTGCCTGCCCTGCTGCTGCTGCAAGCTCTGCGTGTTGGTGAGAAGAGGGGGGGGCGCCGGGATGTGTGTGTGAGAGAAAGAAGAGGGAGAAGGAGAGGTAGTGGGAGAGGGACCAATTTGCTGTGATCTCTCTTCCTTCTTACCGCACTTGCGACCCTGTTGGCTGCAACCCCCAGATGGACGCTTGTTTGCAGTATTTTTGCCTGGCCCGCTGGACGCCTTGTCCTAAAAAAGACACATTGCTTCGTGTTGCTTTGTGCACTGCACATACCTCTGTGCAGCTTGCCAGAAACCTCTGAAAGGCACATGACTCATGGTGGGCATGTGACCCCATGTGCACATGAGGTGCTGGCATCTGCACCATGTCGATGGTTGTTAGGGACGGGGCTACTCCTTGCATCTATGCTCGGATGCAACACCCCCCCCCCCCTAGATAAATGCTCCGCTTTTCTTGTGGCTGCCATGCCTCACATGCAAAAGCATCCTATGGTATGCTTGCCTTCACAAGCACCTTTATGCCTTGCATGCCGGAAATTAGAGAGTAGGGTGCTTGCATGCCGGAAGAGAAGCGATGGAAAAATCACCGGCTAGTGGCCACCTGTCCCCCATCTGGTCTCGTGAATCCCGTGCGAGTCACGTGCGCCGTAATTATCCACTGTTAGTGTGTGCCGTCATAATTCACTGTTCATTCTAACGCGGACATGCCTCTCCCCACCATGTGTTGATGGTGCCTGCCTGCCTGCGTGCGTTTGCTGAAAGGGCCCTCGCTACATGACGCTGGTGGAGATCATCAACGACAAGATCACCGAGGAGGTACGTGCTGGTAGTGTGAGGGGTTCATGGGGGCCACACGCACGCTGGTGGAGATCATCAACGACAAGATCGCCCAGGAGGCACGCACCACGCACGTGTCGATGGTAGCATAAGGGTGGAGCCGGTATGCGCCGAGCCATGGTGAAATGATTTGTAATGTTTTTTCAAAGTGAGACGATGATTGGCAGTAGGGGTTAAATGTGATGGTGCATCGCTTGTAATCGTCATCAGTGACACGGCTTTTGTTAGTATTGGTCCGGGGGGAGGTTGCAAGGTGCAATAGTATTGGTCCGAGGCTGCAATGTGCTCGCTTCGATCCGTAGGAGACCCGTGACATGGTCTCCGTCCACATTTCCTCGCCCGGATCTCATTGCACTTTCAGCGACCCGGCCTTTTTTCGTGGCGCTAGCTGCGCATACCCGAGATGCTCCGAGCTTGCACGGGCATGCCTAGCTGTGGCCCCTCAGGCTCGTTGCACGGAGTAGTTGGGTGGGAAGTCTGGGTTGTTGGCACGCGAGACCCCGAGGAAGGCTCAGAATAATGTTGGTTGGCAAGCGAGACCCCGAGGAAGGCTCAGAATAATGTTGGTTGGCACGCGAGACCCCGAGGAAGGCTCAGAATAATGTTGGTTGGCAAGCGAGACCCCGAGGAAGGCTCAGAATAATGTTGGTTGGCAAGCGAGACCCCGAGGAAGGCTCAGAATAATGTTGGTTGGCAAGCGAGACCCCGAGGAAGGCTCAGAATAGTGTTGGTTGGCAAGCGAGACCCCGAGGAAGGCTCAGAATAATGTTGGTTGGCAAGCGAGACCCCGAGGAAGGCTCAGAATAATGTTGGTTGGCACGCGAGACCCCGAGGAAGGCTCAGAATAATGTTGGTTGGCAAGCGAGACCCCGAGGAAGGCTCAGAATAATGTTGGTTGGCAAGCGAGACCCCGAGGAAGGCTCAGAATAATGTTGGTTGGCAAGCGAGACCCCGAGGAAGGCTCAGAATAGTGTTGGTTGGCAAGCGAGACCCCGAGGAAGGCTCAGAATAATGTTGGTTGGCAAGCGAGACCCCGAGGAAGGCTCAGAATAATGTTGGTTGGCAAGCGAGACCCCGAGGAAGGCTCAGAATAATGTTGGTTGGCAAGCGAGACACCGAGGAAGGCTCAGAATAATGTTGGTTGGCAAGCGAGACCCCGAGGAAGGCTCAGAATAATGTTGGTTGGCAAGCGAGACCCCGAGGAAGGCTCAGAATAATGTCGGTTGGCAAGCGAGACCCCGAGGAAGGGTCAGAATAATGTTGGTTGGCAAGCGAGACCCCGAGGAAGGCTCAGAATAATGTTGGTTGGCAAGCGAGACCCCGAGGAAGGCTCAGAATAATGTTGGTTGGCAAGCGAGACCCCGAGGAAGGCTCAGAATAATGTTGGTTGGCACGCGAGACCCCGAGGAAGGCTCAGAATAATGTTGGTTGGCACGCGAGACCCCGAGGAAGGCTCAGAATAATGTTGGTTGGCAAGCGAGACCCCGAGGAAGGCTCAGAATAATGTTGGTTGGCAAGCGAGACCCCGAGGAAGGGTCAGAATAATGTTGGTTGGCAAGCGAGACCCCGAGGAAGGGTCAGAATAATGTTGGTTGGCAAGCGAGACCCCGAGGAAGGCTCAGAATAATGTTGGTTGGCAAGCGAGACCCCGAGGAAGGCTCAGAATAATGTTGGTTGGCAAGCGAGACCCCGAGGAAGGCTCAGAATAATGTTGGTTGGCAAGCGAGACCCCGAGGAAGGCTCAGAATAATGTTGGTGAGCGGGAGCGTTCGGCACACCAAGCTAGGCGCAGATTAAATGGATACCATTCATCCCATGGCGGTTGGAGGTGTAGGGCCACCTTTCATTCATCCAACTTGCTAAGCTTGCAAGCTGCATGCAACGCCCTTCCAAATGGCTGGACAGGAGAGGTGGGCCATACCGGCATACCATTGGTGTTATCGTTTACCTGGACACGTACCGGCGCGCACAGCTGCATGTGCAAACCTGTGACATGCACATGTGGCTGTCTGTAAGGATAGTCGTGCCCTCCAGGCTGCAGTATGCGCCGCATGCACATGCCTCCGATGCTGCAGATGCCCGGTGCCCAGTGATATTGGCGCTGGCCTCCAACTCTTTTTAGGTGTGCTTCCTATCTGGCTAATGCTGCCCCCTGCATGCAGATGTACAAGTGGCAGGACAAGGGCATCGCGGTCACCTACGAGGACGTCCGGTTCACAAAGACCCACATCCAGGGGGGCAGGCTGCTCTTCCACACGACGTCTGAGCTGGCGACATCTCACGCGATGCGGCCGCGGCCCCCCTTGGTGGTCGAGCCACCCTCAGGGGCGCCGGCGGAACCGGCCAATGGGGACCATGGCCAGGGGGGTCAGCAGGGAGGGCAGTCGCAGGGGGGCCAGAAACAGGGAGGGCAGACGCTGGAGGGTAAGGCGGGAACCGTTGAGCAGCTTGCGAGCATGCCATCATGAGGTTGAGTTTCTTCTTATACGTACGTGTGCTGGTTAGATCAACCCGGCCCGGTCTTCAAATGCAACATGATGGCGCATGCATGTCTAGATATGCGAGAGGCGGGCCCTGCACTCTGCGTGCATGGGCAGCCGGAGCAATGCAGCGTCTATCTATTTACTACACATGGAGCGGCGCTGTGCCCGTCGTGCGCGGAAACTAGTGAAGCTTTTTGGCGCGAGATCTCGCACCGTCGCGGCTTTTTTTTCACATTTGGGAGCACGGCGGGGCCAACAATGGCGGCCGGGTTCCACGTGGCAGTGTAGAAAATGCCCTGGATGGATTGGAGTGACGCTTGGGTAAGTTATTCCTCACATCTTGGTTGACATATCCCATGAATTTTTTGTCATGCAATTCAGTGGGCTTGATTTGCCATGAGAATTAGTAAAAAGATATTCAGGGTTCGCGCGGCCAAGTGCAGATTTCTGACTTGCGAACGCAATATTTCGTCGCAAGGGAAACTCTAGGATGCATAACTTGTCGCGCCCGCTTAACCATAGCTGGTAAATTAGTAGTTTTGAGGATCGATAGCTACCGTCTACCTTTGCGGAATGTTGCGTAGAAATGAATATCACCCTGAATTTATGCAAAGGGTTGCGAAATCCGTCTGGTTCTTGCGTCATGCCATGCATATCTTTGTCGGCGCAGATAAATGGCTAATTAGACTATGCCCGACCTTCCTATACTGCCCAGACTGCGGCAATGAGCCAGCAGGACACATGGTGTGCCCAAGATTCCGCACGAAGGTCGCTAATGGTATTCTGGATGTGCCGGGTATGCGTGGGAAAAGCTGCGAAAAACTGCTTATAATGCCTGTGTAAAGCTCTTTCCAGCAATTTTCCCCGTGCGAGTTCATTTTCTATTAACGCCAAGCAACAAAGGAAAAGGGGGGCATCGTTTTTAATTTGTCGGCCAAACGGTTTGGAGTTGTGATGGGTCGAGCAGACGACCTCGCCCACGACACGATGGGCTCAAGCTTCGCATCTGCCGCGGCGCCAATAAAGAAGCGCAGATCGATTAGGCGAGGTAAGCGGGCTAGCTAGAGGGCCCAGAATCGCTGCTATCACAAGGCAGCTTCTCACTCAAAGGGTAGAGAGCTGATTATTAAGACTTTCTCAAGGGCATTGTGCTGTGATCATGGCCACCTTGTTCAGATATTTACCCTTGCCTTTCTAGTTTTATAGAGGGATAGGAGAACGTTGTTTGAACGTTGGCTCATTCATTTCTGCGAAGAAAGAGCCTTTCAGTTGTTCACAACAAGATGGAAACTGCCACATGCAAATTACCCTGGCAATGCAAGTGACGCAAGGTGAGGTTATTCATGGCTAAGACTGCCTTCATGCGCGAGTTGGGCAGCCAGGTGGCTGGCTGGGCATGCACTGGCTGGCTAGGTGAGTGGAGCGTGTATGGGGGTTGCGTGTATGGTGCAGACGTGCAAGCGTGAACGGGCGCGGGCTCATGCCTGGTTGGTTTGGGTGTTGGGTGGTTAGGTGGTTAGGTGGTTAGGTGATTGGGTGGTTGGATGGTTGGGTGGTGGGTGCAGTTCAGGTGGTTGTGTAACTGGGTGGTTGTTGGTTACTGTTGTTTAGTTGGTTGCCCAGGGAGTCTTTTGTGGGTGGCTCAGGCTAGATGCTTCAACGAATGCCTGGCTAGAGGTGCGTGGGTTGGGCAGGTGGCTGGGTGAAAGGTGAATGTTGCGTAAGTGGCTGGCCACTTACGTAGTAGCCAGGAGCTCAGGCAGTTGGAGTGGGTGGGTGCAGGGTGTTTGGGTGGCTGGTTATGGTGGGTGGATGAGTGCAAGGGTGGTTGGTTATAGGTGGATGGCCAGGTGGCTGGGTCAATTGACAGGCTTTGGGGACTTCTCTAAATGGTTGACTTGTTGATCTTCCAAGTGCGTGACTGAAACACTTGCATGGGTTTGAGGGTGGTGGGCTAGTTAGTGCTTAATATGATGGTAAGGGATGCGAGTGGGTGGGTTAACGTTGGTGGTGGGCCATCGGTGGACTCGGTGGCGGTGGATGCGTAGGTGACTAGAAGTTCGTGTGCATGTGGGAGAACAGGCCGGTGGGTAGATGGGTGGGGGGGCGCGCATATATGAATGCGTGGATGGGTTTGTGGTTGGGATTGACTCACGTATCGCGAGTGCCACTTGCATTCGATGCGCCTTTTTAAGACGCACTTGCCAGTATACATAATCGGTTACGGCTGCCACGCACTGAGTATCGACAAAGTTACGCACGTGACCAGCTATGACGACTCCCAAGGTAAAACGAGGGCTGGAAAAGGAGCTGGCACAACTTCCCAGCGCCCAGCCCAACCCTCTCGCCCTCGCCATTGTCCCGCCGCCTGGCTTACCCGCCCAACCATCGCCCAGAGCCTCGCCCGAGCCCAAGAAACCCTGCCAAGAATGCAAATGGCCCAGGTACCAACCAGATTCCGCCAGCTTCGATTTCAGCGCCTGGCTGCAATCGACCAAAGCCCAACGCGTCAAAATAGTGCGTTTCTTAGTAGCCCAGGAACGCAAGCTTCATGGGGCCACAGCGCCCATCCGCGACAATCTCCAGGAGGCGTTCTCTGCCAGTTCAGAGCTCAACCTCCGTCTCGCTATCATGTGCAGCTTCTTCCAGCTACCTATGGACAAAATCGCCGCCAAGGCCCGCGCCCCAGCCCAGCCTGCGCAGCCGGCAGCCACATCGGCTTGAAGCTCCCTCTGCAAGGATGACATCCGAGCAGTGCTGGAGGAGCACGTGACCTGGCCGTTGGCCGAGAAGCTGACCTCGCTTAACACGACGCTCAACACGCGGTGGAGGCCCGGGTATCCAATGTGGAAACCAAGGTCGTCCACAAGCCGGCTCCACTGCATGAACCCCAGCTCACGGCGCTGCACACCGCGGCGCAGGCATCTGAGACGCACGCTGCACTTCTGCACTTGTCTCTCGCCTAAACCAGGTGCAGAGGGCTTAAGTGCGGCGTGCTCATGAAGAAGCTTGAAGCCATCACCACCCACACCGAGGCCCCGGCTGGCCGCACAGGTCCCAAAGATAGCGGAGCAGACGGCCACCATCGCATCCCAGCCACCCCGGCTGGATGCTGGCGACCTCCCGCCGCTCTCCTATGCGGACCTGCTGCGGTCAGCGACCCGGCGCCTCAACCACCGACGCCATCGCCACGAAGCTCCAGGAGCTAGCTGGAGGACCACCGCCAGGCCATGCAAGCAACGGGAGGCCACCGACCGCGCTCGCCGCGAGTGCCAACTGCCGAGTGGTGCTGCGTCGTTTCCCCTAGAAGCCAGGTGAGACGTCAACCTCCCTTGCCGACGAGCTCAAGGACCAGCTCCTTACCCTCATGGGCCTGGTAGGTGAGGTAGAACTGAATGCGTGGGTGTCACCGTCTTCCCCACTCACGGGACATGCAAGGCGGCTCCCCCACCAGTACTGCTCACCTTCCCATTCCGTGAGGACAAGCAGCGGTTCCTCTCTCGTCGCAAGCGGTTGCACGACCTCACCTGGACACTGGACGACGACCTGACCCCCGCTCAGCAGCAGCAGCGACGCGACCTGTGGCCATGCAGAATACCTCCGCCACAAGCAGGACCCCCAGAAGCCCAAGGTGTACTGGAGGGGCGGGGACCTGATGATCAACCACAAGATGTGGACGCCCCCAGCGGGCTAGAATAGCTTGCTTAATAGCGGCCTATAGCTTGTATCATTGGTAGTCACTGCCGCTATGGCAGCCATGCTTAGAATGTTTGCCTAGCTGTGCCAACATACCTAGTCCCGTGCACCGCTAACGCACGGTACACCACCAGCCATAACCTTAGCTTAGACCTTGTACAGCCATGCATGCTACGTCCTGGCTATGATCAGATTACTCGCCCACGCTCCTTGTTATTATGCCATGCTCACATGGGTCTTATTGCACCCACAGATTGCCGGATCGTTAGCGTGTACGTCCGTTTAGCTAGCGCGCCCGAATGCAGCTGTGGCATGCCTTAGGCCGGGCATGAAGGAGACTGGGGGTCTCTGCCCTTTCTCCTGTTGTGCACACTCAGGGATTAAAAGCACTTCGGCACCTGCTCCGCATGACTCCCCGACGGGAGCGCGAGTGAAGGGCTGTGCAGGTTGGGGGTGAGGTGTGTGTATGGCTGGCTGAAAGAATGCATGCATGTGTGGGTGGGTGAGTGGGTGGGTCAGTACTGTATAAGGGTGGGGGGGAGGGAGTGGTTGAGTGGGCGTAGCAACTCAGTTGCACATCTTCGCACATATATATGTTTCTCTATCAGTGGCCTAAAAACAATTTCTGGCTACCCCTTGGTACCAAGCATGCATTTATGGGGACGTGGCGCGCCGAATATTTTCCGCGCGAAAAAATTCGCGGCACCGGCCGTACCGTAAAAAGTGGGTGCTCCGTGCGCGCACCACTTGCGGAAGTGGCCATGGCGACT
Organism: Mesostigma viride; assembly: GCA_009746045.1. Lineage (NCBI taxonomy): Eukaryota > Viridiplantae > Streptophyta > Mesostigmatophyceae > Mesostigmatales > Mesostigmataceae > Mesostigma > Mesostigma viride. Next base: position 5,991,979 of record RPFO01000079.1, on the reverse strand, counting down.
GCCGTTTAGGCGAAACTAGCAATATAGGGCTAGAGAAATGCAAAAAGATTGCTTGGATGTTGAAGACGATGATTTAATGATGTTGGGTTGCGGCGGCAAGTGGCTGGTTTACAATATCGCTGCTTTCTTTTACTGCCATCGGCATGGGGGGGAATCTGCATTTTTTGGTCGCGCGGAATAAAATAGAATTCGTGATTGCGGCAGTAAATTCTCAGTTTTTTGGGTCTTTTTGACCGTGAAGGATGCATTCTTATCGGTAGCATCGAATTCTAAACCGAACGGGTGCTTTTTGCTACATTTTCGGCCATTCTCGGTAAGTATTTCTTCAGGCCTGCGCAGTGCATGTCGGAACCTTCCATGGAAGGACGGCCGTTGTTGCGCGCCTGGGCGAGGGATCTACGAGGGCAAGGCATAGACTAGATTTGTGGCGACGGTTATCTACTATCAGTTCTTTCTTCGAAGCGCTCATCGTTCGAAGTTTTTTGCGTTCGTTTTGGTCAGTTTCCGCCAGTTAACTCTCCGTTGCTCGCCGTCGTGTTGACGAATACCTGGCAGCTTTAGCTTTTTTTCATTTATGTCTTGACCAAATCCGCTTCAGTCTCAGCCGATAGATCCTAGGGAAGGTGTAAGGGATTTCATAGCACGTGTTCTGGCAAGGATGTTGTGCGTATGGACGCTTCTTGTTGTGTGATAGTGACGCACCCTTTCCTCGCAGCGGCATCGCAGCGGTCAGAAGCTGAACGGCCGCCACTGGTTTCTTTGCATTTTATCGTGCAGGGAAGGATCAAGTATTTTTATCGACGATCATGTTGGAGATATTGCATTTGTGTGACTGCATGTAGATAGCTGCCATCATTGGTTTATTTGAGCTTTCCTTGTTATGATGATGTGACAAGACAGCAATGTGCTGAGCCAACCATGGTTGACATGGTTGACTGCATGCAAGCTTTGTATGCCATGATCTCCTTTGTTCCGGCTTGCCCTCCATAGTTCCAGTTTGTTGCCCATGTCGGGTAGGGCAGTTAAGGAGCTGTTGCTGTGTTGGTAAGCTTGGTTGGCATAACCCTTACATTCTAACCTGGGAGAAACATAGAAAATGCTGTTAACCCCTAAACCGTCCTCGTGCCGATTTTCGACCACGAGTTTTACTCATGACTGGAATTCGGCATGAGTTTGTGCGCCCTGTAGAAATCTCGCGGGAAGGTTTTCGCGGGTAAAAATAGGACCGTTGGAAAGGTCTAGATTCACTCTATCCGTAGCACTCTTGAAAGACTGTATCTGACCACCGGACCAGGGTGAAAACCCTGGTCAAAGCTGACAGGGTACCCTAAACTGGTGACTCAAAATAGTCATAAGATATTTTGAGCATTATCTTGTGGGTCCCTGGGTGAAACAAGACATGGAAGTGCTTGGATGTAGTGCTTGGGTACACTTACAGTCCCCCCTGAAATACTAGGGTGAAATCCAAGGTATACGTGGTCCATCATGCATTGGTTGTGAAGTTTATACTCGCGACCCGCGCGCAGCTGTCTCCAAGCATATGCGGCAGTGGTTATGGTGAATATTGGTGGCACACAGGTTGAAATATGCGTTAACATGCATGTTTGCCAATATTCCATGCTTACCTATCATGTCCAGGTTCAAAACTGCACTAGAATGCTTGTTCTAGCCCCCCTAAACTGGTGACTCAAATGAGTCACCAGTTATTTTTAGCTCCATCTGGTGGGCCCCTGGGGCAGTTACAATTTTTAGTGCTAGTATCCCATCCTAACTAGTAAATCTATCTACAAAACCAACCCCAGGGGCAACTTATTGAGAAAAGTGGTCTATCATGCATTGTAAGTGGGTCACCGCGCACACTCACCGTACCCCCCTGAGGGGGGTGCTATTTATAGAGCAGGGGGGGCTAGTACTGGGACCACCCACTATACTCCCAGGTGGGCCCTCATATGGGGATGCTTGGTTCCCAGCATGGTCTAGAAATAATAATTAGGCTGAATGGGGGCACCTGTGGCGTACTATGAAACTGGTGACTCACCTTAGGCACGAGTGCGAGACGGTGGAGGGGTTAATGCATGTTAGTGCCATCATCATTATTGCTATCCCTGGGAGTTCCACGAGCCACGAGCCACGAGGTAGCCATGGCTGACGGCGGAGCTCATAACTTTCACGTTTGAGCACCGAATTTAGCCGTGAATATCACAATCGACGCGTCTTTCTACGACGCACATGCTGATATAATTTTCCGACGCTATTACGCAATATACGATGAGCAAACGCCCATCGACGCAACGCAGCCTGACGGCTGCGCTCGGCAATGAAAATACGTCTGCAGCTCCGGCTGCAGCTTCGCCATCAGGGCCGGAAGGCGGTGGTGACCCTAGTCGCGCACTGGTTGTCGCCCAGCACCCTCCCGGGCTTCCTGCCTCGCCCTCAGCCTCGCCCGAGCCAAAACGCAGCCGCCCAACCGAACCAAGCTGGTCTGAGCGCGACTTTGACGTTGACGGGTTATTTTCCACCTTCGACGATGCCAGACCCGGCTTTTTCGACATGCCACCCATCAAGATACTGGAGCTCGTGTTTTATGGGTCATACGCCTCCATTTTCGACCTGTGCCAGCGCCTTCACAGCCATTACCGCCTCCGCACTGGACCTGACGGCCGGTTTACTCACCGACCTGAGAACCTGGCCCGCTGGTCTCGCCCCCGTCTTCAGCTCGCCGCCCTCTTTTCCATCCTTGACCGCTCTGTCACGGACCTCTGGACCCCCTCCCCCTTGACCGAATCCACCTTCCTCCTCCACCTCCAAGAAACCATCTCACAGCACGTGACGCCCCTAGCTGCAGATGTGGCAGCTGTGGGTCGCACGCTGGCTGCTGAGCTCCCCACCATCCCCACCGCCACCGCCACCCTCCTCGCCTCCACCCCCCCCCCTCCGCCTCCACCGACTCCATCACCGCCCAGCTCCGCGACATTGACCAACGTCTTAAGGATAATGCCATCGCTATCGAGGTCCTGCAGAACACCGCGGGCCTCACCGCCCAGGCGGTGAAGGACATTGCCGCCAAGCCAGCCTCTGCTGGCCTGGCCGGCGATGCTCCTCCCATCACGACCTGGGCGGACATGCTTAAGCAGCACACCACCTCCACCACCTCCGCCGTCGCAGCCCAGCTCCAGCGGCAGACGCTTGACCTCCGCGAGGAGGCCGAGCTTGCCAAGCGCAGCCTTAACGTCATTGTCAAGAACAAAAAAGAGAGAAAAGACTGTATCTGACCACCGGACCAGGGTGAAAACCCTGGTCAAAGCTGACAGGGTACCCTAAACTGGTGACTCAAAATAGTCATAAGATATTTTGAGCATTATCTTGTGGGTCCTGGGTGAAACAAGACATGGAAGTGCTTGGATGTTGTGCTTGGGTACACTTACAGTCCCCCCTGAAATACTAGGGTGAAATCCAAGGTATACGTGGTCCATCATGCATTGGTTGTGAAGTTTATACTCGCGACCCGCGCGCAGCTGTCTCCAAGCATATGCGGCAGTGGTTATGGTGAATATTGGTGGCACACAGGTTGAAATATGCGTTAACATGCATGTTTGCCAATATTCCATGCTTACCTATCATGTCCAGGTTCAAAACTGCACTAGAATGCTTGTTCTAGCCCCCCTAAACTGGTGACTCAAATGAGTCACCAGTTATTTTTAGCTCCATCTGGTGGGCCCCTGGGGCAGTTACAATTTTTAGTGCTAGTATCCCATCCTAACTAGTAAATCTATCTACAAAACCAACCCCAGGGGCAACTTATTGAGAAAAGTGGTCTATCATGCATTGTAAGTGGGTCACCGCGCACACTCACCGTACCCCCCTGAGGGGGGTGCTATTTATAGAGCAGGGGGGCTAGTACTGGGACCACCCACTATACTCCCAGGTGGGCCCTCATATGGGGATGCTTGGTTCCCAGCATGGTCTAGAAATAATAATTAGCTGAATGGGGGCACCTGTGGCGTACTATGAAACTGGTGACTCACCTTAGGCACGAGTGCGAGACGGTGGAGGGGTTAATGCATGTTAGTGCCATCATCATTATTGCTATCCCTGGGAGTTCCACGAGCCACGACCACGAGGTAGCCATGGCTGACGGCGGAGCTCATAACTTTCACGTTGAGCACCGAATTTAGCCGTGAATATCACAATCGACGCGTCTTTCTACGACGCACATGCTGATATAATTTTCCGACGCTATTACGCAATATACGATGAGCAAACGCCCATCGACGCAACGCAGCCTGACGGCTGCGCTCGCAATGAAAATACGTCTGCAGCTCCGGCTGCAGCTTCGCCATCAGGGCCGGAAGGCGGTGGTGACCCTAGTCGCGCACTGGTTGTCGCCAGCACCCTCCCGGGCTTCCTGCCTCGCCCTCAGCCTCGCCCGAGCCAAACGCAGCCGCCCAACGAACCAAGCTGGTCTGAGCGCGACTTTGACGTTGACGGGTTATTTTCCACCTTCGACGATGCCAGACCCGGCTTTTTCGACATGCCACCCATCAAGATACTGGAGCTCGTGTTTTATGGGTCATACGCCTCCATTTTCGACCTGTGCCAGCGCCTTCACAGCCATTACCGCCTCCGCACTGGACCTGACGGCCGGTTTACTCACCGACCTGAGAACCTGGCCCGCTGGTCTCGCCCCGTCTTCAGCTCGCCGCCCTCTTTTCCATCCTTGACCGCTCTGTCACGGACCTCTGGACCCCCTCCCCCTTGACCGAATCCACCTTCCTCCTCCACCTCCAAGAAACCATCTCACAGCACGTGACGCCCCTAGCTGCAGATGTGGCAGCTGTGGGTCGCACGCTGGCTGCTGAGCTCCCCACCATCCCCACGCCACCGCCACCCTCCTCGCCTCCACCCCCCCCCCCTCGCCTCCACCGACTCCATCACCGCCCAGCTCCGCGACATTGACCAACGTCTTAAGGATAATGCCATCGCTATCGAGGTCCTGCAGAACACCGCGGGCCTCACCGCCCAGGCGGTGAAGGACATTGCCGCAAG
>RPFO01000079.1:5918732-5986908 GCA_009746045.1 Mesostigma viride | reverse complement strand
AAGAACCTCGCCATGGAGGAAGGTGAGAATTCCGAGAAGCTTGCACGTGCGTTTGAGAGAGAAATTCTTAGTCGCATGGGCCTTACTGGTGAGATCGACCTGGTCGCCCACGCCTTCCGCGCGCGGGGTAAGGCAGGGCCGCCCCCGCTCCTTCTCACCTTTAAGACCCCGGCGGACAAGATTTCTTTTCTCCGACGCCGCAAGCGGCTCGAGAAGACTCTCTTCACCCTTGACGACGACTTGACCCTGGCGCAGCAACAACGGCGACGGGAGCTATGGCCCACCTACCTCCAGCTCCGGCAGACCAAGGCGGGGCAGCCGGTGTACTGGAAGGGGGCGGCCATCTACGTCGGCCACAAGCCCTGGCAGGCGACCCCCGCGGCCCCAACGACTCCAGACGCCCCAGCTTAGGGGAATACAGCAGTAGTAGTGTAGAATAGATAGACGTGGCCATGTACATGTAGCCTCTAGAGGCACTATCCTAGCTAAGCCACACGCTTTATTTAATCATGTACATGTGTGCCTATGATGTGCCACACTCCAGATGATGCCTAGCTTTATTTAGCTATGTTGTGCCCATGCAGGGAGTAACTCTCTGCTGAGACGCCATGCCCTAGCCTTTTTGTATAGCTATGCTGATCTTCCCCCCATGACAGGCTCCCCCTTCGCTGGGCATAGTTGAAGATCATGGGGATGCAAGTGCCCTGGTGCACCTAGAGCAAGGTCCTTTACATCCCCACCCTTGCAGGAAGTAGCTTAGAATGTATGATAGGCCATATGCCCCCTCTCAAGGGCTATGTGCTACATATACTCCCAACGGAGTTATGTTACAATTCAATTCAATTATTGCTATTCACGTATACTTATAAGTCTGGCCATGCTCGAGGGACGGTGAAGGAGTATGAGGTATGTGGCCACCCCTTTGTACTTCATAACATATTCAGCATGGATTTGATCCATGTTGATGGCATGTAAAGTGTGGTTGTGTTTACTTGCTTTCTGAGTGGTCCTTATAGCGCCTCGTCAGGTGGTGAGTGGTCGTCTAGGAAACCCATCAGCCGTGCGTGCCACAGTGACCCCCAACCTTGAGCATGTTTCGTTATCAGTGTGCATGCTAGAGTTAACTATATGTGCTTTTGATCATAGATTTGCTGAGTTCTTGGCATGAAGTTTACAAGGTAACCTTGGGTAGAGTATAGTGTATGCTCTCTTGGCATGTATGCCTAGCGATCGTGTTGCTATGCTTGCGCTGCATGGCAAGGTTGGCCATGCCGAGGGCAGGTGAGGGCAGATGTGGTGCCTAGCCGTTTGCTTATGTTTTGTGATCGAGTGGGGCATGCTTTATGGCTTTTTGGATGGAAAACGCATGCCCAAGTGGCCATATACAAAGAAACCCCCTTAAATGGTTCTCGCGCCTATTACTAGGCGCGAGTTCAACTCGAGCCTATACGAATAGGCGCGAGATGGGAAGCAGTTACGTTAAATAGTGCCGGAACCTTTTTGCCGCCTGAGGCAAATCGGGCCGGAACACTATTTTGCCGGAATAACCACTTCCGAGCACCCAAGTTCATTCGGCCGAATTAACTTGGGTGCTCGGAAGTGGTTATTCCGGGCAAATAGTGTTCCGGCCCGATTTGCCTCAGGCGGCAAAAAGGTTCCGGCACTATTTAACGTAACTAAAACCTGGCCTCGTGGAGGGTGGGTTGAATATGAGACATCCGCCTAGGCCACTGAGCACGCACCACTAAATGCGCCGGAGCTGTCCGGATTCGAACCCCTGACCTCCAAGGTGCACGGGTTTTAGTTACGTTAAATAGTGCCGGAACCTTTTTGCCGCCTGAGGCAAATCGGGCCGGAACACTATTTTGCCCCGGGAATAACCACTGCCGAGCACGAGTTAATTCGGCCGAATTAACTTGGGTGCTCGGAAGTGGTTATTCCCGGGGCAAAATAGTGTTCCGGCCCGATTTGCCTCAGGCGGCAAAAAGGTTCCGGCACTATTTAACGTAACTAAAACCCGTGCACCCTGGAGGTCAGGGGTTCGAATCCGGACAGCTCCGGCGCATTTACATTTGCGTGCTCAGCGGCCTAGGCGGATGTCTCATATTCAACCCACCCTCCACGAGGCCAGGTTTTAGTTACGTTAAATAGTGCCGAGCACCCAAGTTCATTCGGCCGAATTAACTTGGGTGCTCGGAAGTGGTTATTCCGGGCAAAAAAATAGTGTGACGGACTGATTTGCCTCAGTGGGCAAAAAGGTTCCGGCACTATTTAACCTAACTGAAGCGGCGCGGCGCGAATGCCAGTAGACATTTCCGTGATATTTTTAGGTCTGCTGCTAGTAGGGCTGGCACATCCGCCGCATACCGAACACGGACATGTTCGGGCGAATACCGAACATGTGCGGTGTTCGGGTCGGCAAAAATGTTCGGCCGAACATGTGCTGTTCGGGTTCGGGTCACCTGGAAACTTACAGAACATGTTCGTGTCCGTATTCGGGTCACCCTGGGAACCGGGCGAACATGTTCGCCTCTGACCCGGTACCGAACATTTTCTGGCGGAATCCCTGTAGTACCATCCAGTGATCCGACTAGGCAACGCTTCTCTGATGAAAAAGCGGCCTAGATTAGTCCGCCGACACGCTGCATGGCAAGAGCAAAGCTGTTGTACGGTAGTAGAATTGTCTAAGCACGACCGGACTAGTTTAGGTAATGATTACGTAATCATTATTAATTTATTGCGTATTATGAAAAGTGACAACAAACTATGTATAGTTTCTCACTTATTTTAATTTATTTAACCCTTAAACTGTACTGAGTCCGTTTTCGTGGCGCCAGTTGAACTCGCGCCACTCTAACGGACTGAGTTTGTGGCAGAACCAGGCGCCGCGCCAATAATAATTTAACGGTCAAACCTGGGGGATCGAAAGATCTAGACGTAAGCTATGCCTGGCACTATTCAGACCGTACTTTGGACACTGGCATGTTATATTGTGGGCTCGCATCACATAAAGTATTGGAATTTGGTTATGCTCGGAATTGGCTAAGTCCAAGAGTCAGCCGCAGCGCCGCGCTGAGGTTTATTTGCTGGGCCGGCGGTCAGTGGGAATGTATGTGTACGGTCAGGCAACGGGTCGATCATAGGTTCTGGCTGTGGGCTATTTTGGTTCTGGCCATTACCGTTGGTTCCGTGGGCAACCTTGGTTCCGTACCGTTTGTCCAGGCAGTGGGGATGATCTCGGTTGCGGTGCGTTATGTTGTGGAGTGTAAATGTTTGTGTATTTCGGTTGGTTTGTACTTGGGTACGTTCTCAGGCCCACGCCGTTGCTCAGCGTTGGGTGAAGCCACAGAGCTACTCGCAGTGATGACCTACAGCGGAGCATTGAGTCAAAGCTGTGTGGCGGCGTGAAAGGCCGACACGCAGGAGAAAGCTTTGAATCACGTTGCAGCAAATGCTGTCAATGGTCGACGTTGTCGACATGTCCGGGGCTGGTGTTGCGTCCAAGCCTATTTAATTAGGTTCCTTTAGTGGACAGTTCGGCGCAACAATGTTAAATAGCCGTAGTCTCATTGTTAGGCTATTTAGGCATATTCGTACAGCCGGTTCATACGGCGTTGTACTTGCTATTTAGTGGTTTTGTAGTACTTTCGGTACTTTGGTTTATCTGTAGGTGCGCAGCATGTCAATGTGCGTGGACCTAGTATAAGTCGTTTTGGGTCGTATACGGTCAATTCGTGTGAACCGTAGCGCCCTAGAGATCTCGGTTGACCATGCGTCCAAGCAGCTGCTTGGCACTGCTTGGCAACGCCGTGAGCCGCCAAGGTTAATAGTGTGTGGGAACGTTCACCATTGGCACCCCCGGAATGAATGAAATGAATTGAGTTAATCTCTTTCTCTTTCCGGCTGGGTCACGCCCGCGGGTTTAGGAAATGCATGGTCCTGATTCCTGTCGTAAATGCTACATGTACCTCGGGAGGCATTTCGCCCATGCAGCTTCCCACGAGGTTGTCTCACCTCGGGCTTGAACCGGCCAGGGTCAACTGCGCCAGGTTAATTATGTTAGTTTAGTTATCGTCCATACTAGTCATGGTGTGGATTGCGTAGATTAATATAGCGACCACTGTTCATAATGGTCTATTATGAATCAGGTGTAGATCTTTCGCAGCCGGCAGTCAGCCGGGATGTAAAACTGGTATCGGAGGAATCCACCTGAGTCGCAGAGGTAAATAAGCGCTGTTTATAAGTTTCTAAAACAATCGTAATGTCACATCGCAGACTTGCCACCTTGCGATTGTGCGTATGTCGTGACCTACACTCTAGAGGTCATGACCCAGGTTCCTGTCAGGAACAGCTTTTTTTTTCACGAATTTAATTTTAGTCGACTTTTTAGTAGGGCGGGGTTGCTGGCGAGTGTTCGAGGGAATGTCCTCATCATCGGCGACCTCTTTTACTTCGGCAGCGTCCATGGGCACGACACCCGGCAGTCAGCTGGGGGAGTCGAAGACACAGGTATGCCCGGAGTAGGATTGTTCATTATGATAGAAGCTCCTTCGGCCAATGCTGTCGAATTTTTAGTTTTTCCTAGACTTGAATTTCATCAGTATATGCAGCCCTCCCAGTAGTGTTTCTTTTAGGGTTGCAGCCCTTCCAGGCTGTAGCCCCCTTTTCTTTTTGTCATGCTGCAGCCCTTCCAGGCTGTAGCCCATTTGTGGTGCTGCAGCCCTTACAGGCTGTAGCCCCCTTTGTGTCGGTGTGTGTGTGTGTGTTGCCAGCCCTTCCAGGTGCAGACCATTTTTGCGTTGCAGCCCTTCCAGGCTGTAGCCCCCTTTTCTTTTTGTCATGCTGCAGCCCTTCCAGGCTGTAGCCCCCTTTTCTTTTTGTCATGCTGCAGCCCTTCCAGGCTGTAGCCCATTTTTGTGCTGCAGCCCTTACATGTTGTAGCCCATTGTGGTGCTGCAGCCCTTACAGGCTGTAGCCCCCTTTTGTGTGTGTGTGTGTGTGTGCTGCAGCCCTTCCAGGCTGTAGCCCATTTTTGCGTTGCAGCCCTTCCCGGCTGTAGCCCATTTTGGCGTTGCAGCCCTTCCCGGCTGTAGCCCATTTAGCCTTGCATCCTTCCAGGCTGTAGCCCAAGTGTTTCTTTTAGTGGCAGCCCTTATAGGCTGTAGCCCCTAGCAGCAATAGTGTACACTGTGGCTTGCTCCTTAACCTTCGGAGCACGCTGAACAGGTCATTCGTGGGTACGGGTGGGGGAGGCAGGTCTTGCCACTCTTGTTCAGGCAGAAGAGTTAATTCTTATGCACACGGCACTCCTGGGTCACTAGGAGCCACTTGTACCACTCTATGACCTTCACCACCACCTTTGCCTTCTGCCCCAACCATCCTCTCACCTGGGTCATCAGTGTAGAGGGTACAGGGAGGGCAACAATTGTTGGATGCACTACGTAGCTGTGACGACAGGAAGTCATATCTGTTGCAATGCGCGAATGGTGACGCGCAGTAGTAGCTACTTTGGTTGGCTGCTGCACTGTTACAGGTGGTCACACTTGTTCTGTTCCTTCATTGGGTTGTTTTATTTTCTTTAGGTGCTGGTAGTCATGCCAGTATTGGGAGACAGGCAGGTAGTAGCCAGTCTGGCTAGCTGCTGCTCTGTCACGGGTGGTCACACCTGTCCTTCTTCTTTCTTTTGTTGTTTGGTTATTTCCATAGTAGTATGCTGCTAGTCATGCCAGTATGTTGACACTGTGTCCCTGTGGTTGTAGCCGTTAGCTGCCTGTACCATGTACCTCCTTTGCAGGGCCAGGATGGCTGCCTGTGCTCACCTTATAGGTGCTATAGTGACAAATGCTATCTTTAGTAGCATCGTCCCTTGTAGTCTTTAGTGACTGCAATATTCTAGCAATATTTGTATCAGTTGTGACAGCAGCTAGTAAAAGCTGTGTTGTCTATGTTGGTCTTATTTGCTACTAGACATCGCAATTAGGGATACCCTCATGGCTGTTGCTGTCTCTTTGTTGGGATTAATTAGTTAGAGTGACAGTTGTTGCAACAGTTAGTCATAGCTGGTGCCATCATGAGTATTTTGTCCCTTTTGCTTCTTTTGGTTCCTGTGTGTATGGCCCTCACGGCCGTCCATGCCGAAGTGCATCAATGCTTTACCTCTTTTGTTTTCTTAGTGGTTGTCGCTGGCGTTCCACCGGCTTGTTCCTTTGTGCATCATGTCCATCTTCAAGCGTCGGCCTGTTTGGCAAGGGTAATTAATGTTTCTTACCTTTGACGTATCTATGCGACGTGGTTGTTTCAGGATGATGCACTTGGTTGTTGTAGCTCGGGTACCTTACTTTTCCTTCCAGTCAGGGAGGGTTCTATCAGCATATGCTTTGCAACCTTCCTAGTTGCAGACTTCACTTTGCTGAAATGCATGTTGTTGTGGACGTTCATGGACATAATTTCCCACGTGTGGATCCTACAGGGTTCCCAGTACTCCTGTCATGCACACTTGTCTCCTCGTACTTTTTCCTTCCCTGAGTCAGGGAGGGTTACGTCGCCACATGTGCAACCTTCTTAGTTGCAGGTTTTAGGCAATGGACCACTTAGCTGCATGACGGGCCTGGGATTGTTGTTGATTTTTGTTGCTTGACATAATAACAATCTATGGATCCTATAGGGTTAGCAGTACTCCTTCAGTCTGAAGGCGCTATTAGCATTTTGTTCTCTTCCCTAGCTATTCTAAGGGGAGATAGGACTCTTCACATGGGGTGCATTGGGTTTTACCACCACCCCCACATCTATCCTCAGTCGCATTCAGCCCCTTGCCATCCCCCCTCCCTTGCACAGCCACCGTAGTTAGAATACGAAAGCACGACGTAACAGAATGCTTGAGAACACAGAGTGCTGAGAGCAATGAATTGCTTGGTTCATTAGAAAATAGGTTTACCCTTTATCAACGTTCCTCTCACTGGCTGCGCCGCCAGTGACCGTTGGGTGCAGACCGTTGGCCCGAGGCCGCACGATGACAGGTCGCAGTCCAGTCACTGCATCGTGTGATCACAGATCAATGCACGCTGCAGTACGGTCCCTATCTAGGATACTCTAGTACCGTCCAATGACAGGACAATGCGTATGCTGGGTACTGACATCTGTCACGTACCCCAGTACCCAAAGTACCTATCTAGGGAAACGTATGCGACTCGACTAGCATTCCTATCTGTATAGCCCACGTGGTATTTATATTCACATACCAACGTAGGTTTACAAGGCTTATTCATACGTTGTATTCACAATGCCTTTGAGACTTAGTCTGCAGCAAAGCATGGAGACTAACTCCAGTATTGTTTTATTATTTATTTCTTATGCAGGTCTGCACCCCCAACATTATTGTTATTGTTTTTAAGTTGATTAGGGGTACAAAAGATATATGGCTGGTTGAGCCAGGTGGGTTACAGCTGGCTGGTCTGGCCAGGTGTTGGATTGCACATTGAATAAGGTGTACACAGCTGGCTGGTTTGGCCAGTTATTGGAGCACACATTAAGTAAGTGTATACAAGGCTTGTGCCCTCAAGCTTCAAATGGATAGAAATCTGACCTAGTCAGCACTCACACCCCACAGCAAATGTGTTGAATTTTATGGCGCCCAGCAGCTATCGCTGTGGTAGGGGGGTGTCAGGTGTGATGGTTGTGTGCTGAGCCGTAGCCAGACATTTTATTCATACACTGACACGGATACCATAGGGATTCATATTCTCAAATAGTAGCTGGTATTGTGGACCAGTTGCATCCCTCAGCTTGGTTAAGGCATCTGCTGGGTTTTCTTCATCTTCCACATGATGCCAGCTGAAGAAGGAGGTTGCCTCCTGTTTGAGGATCACCCAATCCAGGTCAGTGTGGACAGCAGCAGAGACAGATTTCTTGGTGAGAAAACTGATCACAGAGTAGCTGTCAGTATAGAGATGTGAGATGACATTGCATGTGCTGCCTGCCTGGGTTTGTAGCCAGGTGAGCATGTGCTGCAGGGAACGAGCATGCAATGCAGCAGACACCACAGCACGACATTCAGCTGAGTTGCTGCTGCCAGGTTTTCTGCGGTGTAGCCTGCTGTACCAGGAAGTGAGGGACATGTAATCTGACCGGTTGGTGAGAAAAAACAGCCCTGATTCCCGTGCCCCCATCTGATTGATTGTTCTGCTCTCCATGGAGCTGTCCATGACACTGTGAATGTGGATGTCTTCCATCAGATTCAGGCCATGGAGGATGAGGGGGGCGCAGTCATTGACCAACTTCCTGATATGACTGCATTTTATCTTGACTAGAACATCATGGGTGACCCTGCTGATGACAGCTAAGGGAGCCCCACAGATGGCTGACCACCACCCAGTTTGCCCTGAACAGTGGCACACATGTGTAAGGGGAGGTAGTTGTCTCGCAGCAGATCTAGACAATCTTGGATATATTCTGCAGGAGGAGAGAGAGAGCAGACCCACTGATCTGCAGCCTCTGCTGGCCTGGCCGGCGATGCTCCTCCCATCACGACCTGGGCGGACATGCTTAAGCAGCACACCACCTCCACCACCTCCGCCGTCGCAGCCCAGCTCCAGCGGCAGACGCTTGACCTCCGCGAGGAGGCCGAGCTTGCCAAGCGCAGCCTTAACGTCATTGTCAAGAACCTCGCCATGGAGGAAGGTGAGAATTCCGAGAAGCTTGCACGTGCGTTTGAGAGAGAAATTCTTAGTCGCATGGGCCTTACTGGTGAGATCGACCTGGTCGCCCACCGCCTTCCCCGCGCGCGGGGTAAGGCAGGGCCGCCCCCGCTCCTTCTCACCTTTAAGACCCCGGCGGACAAGATTTCTTTTCTCCGACGCCGCAAGCGGCTCGAGAAGACTCTCTTCACCCTTGACGACGACTTGACCCTGGCGCAGCAACAACGGCGACGGGAGCTATGGCCCACCTACCTCCAGCTCCGGCAGACCAAGGCGGGGCAGCCGGTGTACTGGAAGGGGCGGCCATCTACGTCGGCCACAAGCCCTGGCAGGCGACCCCCGCGGCCCCAACGACTCCAGACGCCCCAGCTTAGGGGAATACAGCAGTAGTAGTGTAGAATAGATAGACCGTGGCCATGTACATGTACGCCTCCTAGAGGCACTATCCTAGCTAAGCCACACGCTTTATTTAATCATGTACATGTGTGCCTATGATGTGCCACACTCCAGATGATGCCTAGCTTTATTTAGCTATGTTGTGCCCATGCAGGGAGTAACTCTCTGCTGAGACGCCATGCCCTAGCCTTTTTGTATAGCTATGCTGATCTTCCCCCCCATGACAGGCTCCCCCTTCGCTGGGCATAGCTTGAAGATCATGGGGATGCAAGTGCCCTGGTGCACCTAGAGCAAGGGTCCTTTACATCCCCACCCTTGCAGGAAGTAGCTTAGGATGTATGATAGGCCATATGCCCCCTCTCAAGGGCTATGTGCTACATATACTCCCAACGGAGTTATGTTACAATTCAATTCAATTATTGCTATTCACGTATACTTATAAGTCTGGCCATGCTCGAGGGACGGTGAAGGAGTATGAGGTATGTGGCCACCCCTTTGTACTTCATAACATATTCAGCATGGATTTGATCCATGTTGATGGCATGTAAAGTGTGGTTGTGTTTACTTGCTTTCTGAGTGGTCCTTATAGCGCCTCGTCAGGTGGTGAGTGGTCGTCTAGGAAACCCATCAGCCGTGCGTGCCACAGTGACCCCCAACCTTGAGCATGTTTCGTTATCAGTGTGCATGCTAGAGTTAACTATATGTGCTTTTGATCATAGATTTGCTGAGTTCTTGGCATGAAGTTTACAAGGTAACCTTGGGTAGAGTATAGTGTATGCTCTCTTGGCATGTATGCCTAGCGATCGTGTTGCTATGCTTGCGCTGCATGGCAAGGTTGGCCATGCCGAGGGCAGGTGAGGGCAGATGTGGTGCCTAGCCGTTTGCTTATGTTTTGTGATCGAGTGGGGCATGCTTTATGGCTTTTTGGATGGAAAACAGCATGCCCAAGTGGCCATATACAAAGAAACCCCCTTAAATGGTTCTCGCGCCTATTACTAGGCGCGAGTTCAACTCGAGCCTATACGAATAGGCGCGAGATGGGAAGCAGTTACGTTAAATAGTGCCGGAACCTTTTTGCCGCCTGAGGCAAATCGGGCCGGAACACTATTTTGCCCGGAATAACCACTTCCGAGCACCCAAGTTCATTCGGCCGAATTAACTTGGGTGCTCGGAAGTGGTTATTCCGGGCAAAATAGTGTTCCGGCCCGATTTGCCTCAGGCGGCAAAAAGGTTCCGGCACTATTTAACGTAACTAAAACCTGGCCTCGTGGAGGGTGGGTTGAATATGAGACATCCGCCTAGGCCACTGAGCACGCACCACTAAATGCGCCGGAGCTGTCCGGATTCGAACCCCTGACCTCCAAGGTGCACGGGTTTTAGTTACGTTAAATAGTGCCGGAACCTTTTTGCCGCCTGAGGCAAATCGGGCCGGAACACTATTTTGCCCCGGGAATAACCACTGCCGAGCACGAGTTAATTCGGCCGAATTAACTTGGGTGCTCGGAAGTGGTTATTCCCGGGGCAAAATAGTGTTCCGGCCCGATTTGCCTCAGGCGGCAAAAAGGTTCCGGCACTATTTAACGTAACTAAAACCCGTGCACCCTGGAGGTCAGGGGTTCGAATCCGGACAGCTCCGGCGCATTTACATTTGCGTGCTCAGCGGCCTAGGCGGATGTCTCATATTCAACCCACCCTCCACGAGGCCAGGTTTTAGTTACGTTAAATAGTGCCGAGCACCCAAGTTCATTCGGCCGAATTAACTTGGGTGCTCGGAAGTGGTTATTCCGGGCAAAAAAATAGTGTGACGGACTGATTTGCCTCAGTGGGCAAAAAGGTTCCGGCACTATTTAACCTAACTGAAGCGGCGCGGCGCGAATGCCAGTAGACATTTCCGTGATATTTTTAGGTCTGCTGCTAGTAGGGCTGGCACATCCGCCGCATACCGAACACGGACATGTTCGGGCGAATACCGAACATGTGCGGTGTTCGGGTCGGCAAAAATGTTCGGCCGAACATGTGCTGTTCGGGTTCGGGTCACCTGGAAACTTACAGAACATGTTCGTGTCCGTATTCGGGTCACCCTGGGAACCGGGCGAACATGTTCGCCTCTGACCCGGTACCGAACATTTTCTGGCGGAATCCCTGTAGTACCATCCAGTGATCCGACTAGGCAACGCTTCTCTGATGAAAAAGCGGCCTAGATTAGTCCGCCGACACGCTGCATGGCAAGAGCAAAGCTGTTGTACGGTAGTAGAATTGTCTAAGCACGACCGGACTAGTTTAGGTAATGATTACGTAATCATTATTAATTTATTGCGTATTATGAAAAGTGACAACAAACTATGTATAGTTTCTCACTTATTTTAATTTATTTAACCCTTAAACTGTACTGAGTCCGTTTTCGTGGCGCCAGTTGAACTCGCGCCACTCTAACGGACTGAGTTTGTGGCAGAACCAGGCGCCGCGCCAATAATAATTTAACGGTCAAACCTGGGGGGATCGAAAGATCTAGACGTAAGCTATGCCTGGCACTATTCAGACCGTACTTTGGACACCTGGCCATGTTATATTGTGGGCTCGCAGTCACATAAAGTATTGGAATTTGGTTATGCTCGGAATTGGCTAAGTCCAGAGGTCAGCCGGCAGCGCCGCGCTGAGGTTTATTTGCTGGGCCGGCGGTCAGTGGGAATGTATGTGTACGGTCAGGCAACGGGTCGATCATAGGTTCTGGCTGTGGGCTATTTTGGGTTCTGGCCATTACCGTTGGTTCCGTGGGCAACCTTGGTTCCGTACCGTTTGTCCAGGCAGTGGGGATGATCTCGGTTGCGGTGCGTTATGTTGTGGAGTGTAAATGTTTGTGTATTTCGGTTGGTTTGTACTTGGGTACGTTCTCAGGCCCACGCCGTTGCTCAGCGTTGGGTGAAGCCACAGAGCTACTCGCAGTGATGACCTACAGCGGAGCATTGAGTCAAAGCTGTGTGGCGGCGTGAAAGGCCGACACGCAGGAGAAAGCTTTGAATCACGTTGCAGCAAATGCTGTCAATGGTCGACGTTGTCGACATGTCCGGGGCTGGTGTTGCGTCCAAGCCTATTTAATTAGGTTCCTTTAGTGGACAGTTCGGCGCAACAATGTTAAATAGCCGTAGTCTCATTGTTAGGCTATTTAGGCATATTCGTACAGCCGGTTCATACGGCGTTGTACTTGCTATTTAGTGGTTTTGTAGTACTTTCGGTACTTTGGTTTATCTGTAGGTGCGCAGCATGTCAATGTGCGTGGACCTAGTATAAGTCGTTTTGGGTCGTATACGGTCAATTCGTGTGAACCGTAGCGCCCTAGAGATCTCGGTTGACCATGCGTCCAAGCAGTGCTGCTTGGCACTGCTTGGCAACGCCGTGAGCCGCCAAGGTTAATAGTGTGTGGGAACGTTCACCATTGGCACCCCCGGAATGAATGAAATGAATTGAGTTAATCTCTTTCTCTTTCCGGCTGGGTCACGCCCGCGGGTTTAGGAAATGCATGGTCCTGAATTCCTGTCGTAAATGCTACATGTACCTCGGGAGGCATTTCGCCCATGCAGCTTCCCACGAGGTTGTCTCACCTCGGGCTTGAACCGGCCAGGGTCAACTGCGCCAGGTTAATTATGTTAGATTAGTTATCGTCCATACTAGTCATGGTGTGGATTGCGTAGATTAATATAGCGACCACTGTTCATAATGGTCTATTATGAATCAGGTGTAGATCTTTCGCAGCCGGCAGTCAGCCGGGATGTAAAACTGGTATCGGAGGAATCCACCTGAGTCGCAGAGGTAAATAAGCGCTGTTTATAAGTTTCTAAAACAATCGTAATGTCACATCGCAGACTTGCCACCTTGCGATTGTGCGTATGTCGTGACCTACACTCTAGAGGTCATGACCCAGGTTCCTGTCAGGAACAGCTTTTTTTTTCACGAATTTAATTTTAGTCGACTTTTTAGTAGGGCGGGGTTGCTGGCGAGTGTTCGAGGGAATGTCCTCATCATCGGCGACCTCTTTTACTTCGGCAGCGTCCATGGGCACGACACCCGGCAGTCAGCTGGGGGAGTCGAAGACACAGGTATGCCCGGAGTAGGATTGTTCATTATGATAGAACGCTCCTTCGGCCAATGCTGTCGAAATTTTAGTTTTTCCTAGACTTGAATTTCTATCAGTATATGCAGCCCTACCCAGTAGTGTTTCTTTTAGGGTTGCAGCCCTTCCAGGCTGTAGCCCCCTTTTCTTTTTGTCATGCTGCAGCCCTTCCAGGCTGTAGCCCATTTGTGGTGCTGCAGCCCTTACAGGCTGTAGCCCCCTTTGTGTCGGTGTGTGTGTGTGTGTGCTGCAGCCCTTCCAGGCTGCAGACCATTTTTGCGTTGCAGCCCTTCCAGGCTGTAGCCCCCTTTTCTTTTTGTCATGCTGCAGCCCTTCCAGGCTGTAGCCCCCTTTTCTTTTTGTCATGCTGCAGCCCTTCCAGGCTGTAGCCCATTTTTGTGCTGCAGCCCTTACATGTTGTAGCCCATTGTGGTGCTGCAGCCCTTACAGGCTGTAGCCCCCTTTTGTGTGTGTGTGTGTGTGTGCTGCAGCCCTTCCAGGCTGTAGCCCATTTTTGCGTTGCAGCCCTTCCCGGCTGTAGCCCATTTTGGCGTTGCAGCCCTTCCCGGCTGTAGCCCATTTAGCCTTGCAGTCCTTCCAGGCTGTAGCCCAAGTGTTTCTTTTAGTGGCAGCCCTTATAGGCTGTAGCCCCTAGCAGCAATAGTGTACACTGTGGCTTGCTCCTTAACCTTCGGAGCACGCTGAACAGGTCATTCGTGGGTACGGGTGGGGGAGGCAGGTCTTGCCACTCTTGTTCAGGCAGAAGAGTTAATTCTTATGCACACGGCACTCCTGGGTCACTAGGAGCCACTTGTACCACTCTATGACCTTCACCACCACCTTTGCCTTCTGCCCCAACCATCCTCTCACCTGGGTCATCAGTGTAGAGGGTACAGGGAGGGCAACAATTGTTGGATGCACTACGTAGCTGTGACGACAGGAAGTCATATCTGTTGCATGCGCGAATGGTGACGCGCAGTAGTAGCTACTTTGGTTGGCTGCTGCACTGTTACAGGTGGTCACACTTGTTCTGTTCCTTCATTGGGTTGTTTTATTTTCTTTAGGTGCTGGTAGTCATGCCAGTATCTGGGAGACAGGCAGGTAGTAGCCAGTCTGGCTAGCTGCTGCTCTGTCACGGGTGGTCACACCTGTCCTTCTTCTTTCTTTTGTTGTTTGGTTATTTCCATAGTAGTATGCTGCTAGTCATGCCAGTATGTTGACACTGTGTCCCTGTGGTTGTAGCCGTTAGCTGCCTGTACCATGTACCTCCTTTGCAGGGGCCAGGATGGCTGCCTGTGCTCACCTTATAGGTGCTATAGTGACAAATGCTATCTTTAGTAGCATCGTCCCTTGTAGTCTTTAGTGACTGCAATATTCTAGCAATATTTGTATCAGTTGTGACAGCAGCTAGTAATAGCTGTGTTGTCTATGTTGGTCTTATTTGCTACTAGACATCGCAATTAGGGATACCCTCATGGCTGTTGCTGTCTCTTTGTTGGGATTAATTAGTTAGAGTGACAGTTGTTGCAACAGTTAGTCATAGCTGGTGCCATCATGAGTATTTTGTCCCTTTTGCTTCTTTTGGTTCCTGTGTGTATGGCCCTCACGGCCGTCCATGCCGAAGTGCATCAATGCTTTACCTCTTTTGTTTTCTTAGTGGTTGTCGCTGGCGTTCCACCGGCTTGTTCCTTTGTGCATCATGTCCATCTTCAAGCGTCGGCCTGTTTGGCAAGGGTAATTAATGTTTCTTACCTTTGACGTATCTATGCGACGTGGTTGTTTCAGGATGATGCACTTGGTTGTTGTAGCTCGGGTACCTTACTTTTCCTTCCAGTCAGGGAGGGTTCTATCAGCATATGCTTTGCAACCTTCCTAGTTGCAGACTTCACTTTGCTGAAATGCATGTTGTTGTGGACGTTCATGGACATCATTTCCCACGTGTGGATCCTACAGGGTTCCCAGTACTCCTGTCATGCACACTTGTCTCCTCGTACTTTTTCCTTCCCTGAGTCAGGGAGGGTTACGTCGCCACAATGTGCAACCTTCTTAGTTGCAGGTTTTAGGCAATGGACCACTTAGCTGCATGACGGGCCTGGGATTGTTGTTGATTTTTGTTGCTTGACATAATAACAATCTATGGATCCTATAGGGTTAGCAGTACTCCTTCAGTCTGAAGGCGCTATTAGCATTTTGTTCTCTTCCCTAGCTATTCTAAGGGGAGATAGGACTCTTCACATGGGGTGCATTGGGTTTTACCACCACCCCCACATCATCTATCCTCAGTCGCATTCAGCCCCTTGCCATCCCCCCTCCCTTGCACAGCCACCGTAGTTAGAATACGAAAGCACGACGTAACAGAATGCTTGAGAACACAGAGTGCTGAGAGCAATGAATTGCTTGGTTCATTAGAAAATAGGTTTACCCTTTATCAACGTTCCTCTCACTGGCTGCGCCGCCAGTGACCGTTGGGTGCAGACCGTTGGCCCGAGGCCGCACGATGACAGGTCGCAGTCTAGTCACTGCATCGTGTGATCACAGATCAATGCACGCTGCAGTACGGTCCCTATCTAGGATACTCTAGTACCGTCCAATGACAGGACACTACGTATACTGGGTACTGACATCTGTCACGTACCTCAGTACCCAAAGTACCTATCTAGGGAAACGTATGCGACTCGACTAGCATTCCTATCTGCATAGCCCACGTGGTATTTATATTCACATACCAACGTAGGTTTACAAGGCTTATTCATACGTTGTATTCACAATGCCTTTGAGACTTAGTCTACAGCAAAGCATGGAGACTAACTCCAGTATTGTTTTATTATTTATTTCTTAATGCAGGTCTGCACCCCCAACATTATTGTTATTGTTTTTAAGTTGATTAGGGGTACAAAAGAGACATGGCTGGTTGAGCCAGGTTGGTTACAGCTGGCTGTTCTGGCCAGGTGTTATATTGCACATTAAATAAGGTGTACACAGCTGGCTGGTTTGGCCAGTTACTGAAGCACACATTAAGTAAGTGGATACAAAGCTTGTGTCCTCAAGCTGCAAATGGATACAAATCTGACCTAGCCAGCACTCACACCCCACAACGAATGTGTTGAATTTTATGGCGCCCAGCAGCTATCGCTGTGGTAGGGGGGTGTGGTGGTTTGTGTACTGAGCTATGGCCAGTCATTTATTCAAACACTGACACGGATACCATAGGGATTCATATTCTCAAAGAGTAGCTGGTATTGTGGCCAGCTGCATCCCTCAGCTTGGTTAAGGCATCTGCTGGGTTTTCTTCATCTTCCACATGATGCCAGCTGGAAGAAGTAGGTTGCCTCCTGTTTGAGGATCACCCAATCCAGGTCAGTGTGGACAGCAGCAGAGACAGATTTCTTGGTTAGAAAACTGATCACAGATAGCTGTCAGTATAGAGATGTGAGATGACATTGCATGTGCTGCCTGCCTGGGTTTGTAGCCAGGTGAGCATGTGCTGCAGGGAACGAGCATGCAATGCAGCAGACACCACAGCACGACATTCAGCTGAGTTGCTGCTGCCAGGTTTTCTGCGGTGTAGCCTGCTGTACCAGGAAGTGAGGGACATGTAATCTGACCTGTTGGTGAGAAAAAACAGCCCTGATTCCCGTGCCCCCATCTGATTGATTGTTCTGCTCTCCATGGAGCTGTCCATGACACTGTGATGTGGATGTCTTCCATCAGATTCAGGCCATGGAGGATGAGGGGGGGCAGTCATTGACCAACTTCCTGATGTGACTGCATTTTATCTTGACTAGAACATCATGGGTGACCCTGCTGATGACAGCTAAGGGAGCCCCACAGATGGCTGACCACCACCCCAGTTTGCCCTGAACAGTGGCACACATGTGTAAGGGGAGGTAGTTGTCTGCAGCAGATCTAGACAATCTTGGATATATTCTGCAGGAGGAGAGAGAGAGCAGACCCACTGATCTGGCTGCCTATGCAGCTGCAACATGATGCCACAGAACTGGATGGGGGTTGTGCTCAATTCCACCTGTTTGCCAATCTCATATGATTCCTGGACCTGCTGAATAAATTTTTCCACCTCAGCTCTAGGCCCACAAATGAGTTGGTCATCTCCATGCCACACAAAGAACAGCAGTCCAGAGGGGGTGGGTACAACAAAAAAGCATGGGTCCAGGTCATCATACGTGGCCTTGAGCTTTTTGAATACTTCCTCTGCTGAGTCTCTGAAAATTTTTGGGGCACTGACAAGCCCTTCCACCCCAATGTTGATGATAAGGTGGGGCTCATCAATGTAAGGTTTCCACACAGCTGGGGTGTCTACCACGTACACCTTCCCTTTCCACACAGATTCAGCCTTTTCTGGGTCCCCCCTGAGGAAGGCCCTTTTAATATCAGTGGCTTTGCAGACATAGTCTTGGCCTGCATTGAGGTTGTGGAGGAATAGGGAGAGCATGATCCTGAGTGAGGTTTGTTGCAGCCCAGGTGTGTAGGTTTCCCCTTTTGGCAGTGTGGATGTCCCCTTTAATTCTGTGACACATGGTCTGGCATGGAAGATTGGGGAGCCCACTTTTTGTGGTTTTTGTTTGAGAACAAATTTTAATCTGAGCTTTTTGGCTCCCTCTGGCACGTCCCATGAAGGGGTGACAGGAGGTTTGTATTGAGGGTTTTTGGGGTTGGGCAGGACCCATTCCTGCCTGGCTTGGTGGACAATGGCCATCAGCCACTTGGTAAACCCTTTTTGTGTTTTGCATTCTTGTATGACGTGGGAGATTTGGTGGGGTGAGTGCATGGCTATGTCCCACTTACCCAGCCCAAAGGCTGAGGGATGGAGGAACTGGCTGTGCACTAACTTGTCCAGATCAGGGATCTCCCCTGGTGCATACTGAGTGTTGACTGCCTTGATGACAGCATCCATACCAGGGACAATACTGGAGAGAGGGATTTTAAAGTGGTCCAGAGGAACTGCACCCACCCCTGTGACACTGAGCTCATTAGCTGAGATAAGCACCCCAGGATAGGATACAAAAGGTTCCCCCAACAAGGTGTTACCAGAGTACCCCTCCACCACCTGGAAGGGTGTCTGAATACCAAGTATAGGGAGCATCACTTGTCCCACTACATCCAGTGAGCTTTGGCCTGAGAAATCCTGCACCCGTGCCCAAAATGAAGGTGCAATCTCAAGACCAGGGATGGCTTGTGCACTGATCACACTGACCTGTGCCTGAGTGTCTATTGCCAGGGTCCAGGGGTCCTGACTAGTGCACACAGCTGAGACTTTTGCCAACCCTGCGGCCACAGCAGCTTGTTGCTTATGTGACCTGTGTAATGCTTGCAAGGCGACTGCCAATCTTGACCTCAGAGCGGGAGGGTTGGCAGACAATTTGGTGCCTTGGGGCTGAGCTAATGCTTCCAACCCAGCTACCTCGTGCCTGGTTAAGCAATCCCCAGGTTGTGAAGTGGGCCTGGCTTCACTGAGGGTGGAAGGGTTCACAGAGGGTGCTGTGGTGCTGTCAACAGCAGTAATTGGTGGCTCAGGGCTACTGCTGGGCATGCTGGAGTTGCCAGATAGAAGTAGTGAGTCCATGCTTAAAGACTCTTCCCCAGGCACGTCTGCCATGGGAGAATAATACTTCTTAATTCTATGACAGCTCACCCTGTGACGCTTCCCATTGATATTGTGCTTGACCTCCACGGTCTTGCTGTTTTTGGTAAATCCACGGATGGTAACTGGACCTAGCCAAGTTCCAACCTTACCAAAGCTGTTTTCCTTGTAATAGAGAACTTGATCACCTTTTTGGAATACTGGCCTGGATGGGTTTTATCTTTTTCTGCCAGTTTTGCTGAGGTTTGTGCACGTGCAGTGTTGTACAGTGCTATCACCTCTGGGGGATATACACCTGCCTGCAGGCCTGCTGGGATTACTTCACCCCACTTGGCATGCAAGACAGGTCTCATGTTTAGGGTTGTGCACATTTCATGACACCAGAGTGCCCTGTCACAATAGACCCCTGAAGTAGCATCCTTGGAAGGATTTTTGGCTAGTAGGGTTTTGACAGATCTGATGGTTCTTTCAATGACCCCCTGACCCTCATGATCTTCCAGCCCAGCAATCTCTATTGCTTCACACCCTTCCAGGTCAGTCAGACAAGAAAATTGTTGATCAAGCAAAATTCTGTCAACTGGGTAGAATCTGGGTAAAGCAATCATGAGTGCAACACGTAGCTGCCCTGCAGACATGCCAGGTAGGGGTTCCATTACTGTGAACCTGGACCATGAGTCTTTTAGGATCAGGTAGGGTTGGACATCTTTGTTGATGTGCATCACATCCCCCACTATCATGCCCCTATTGGTGGAAGGAGTTGCAGTATGCCATTTTTGAGGTTTGGGGCTATTGAACTGACATTCTTGACAGTGTTGTCTAGCCAGTTTTACTGCATTCCTGAGTTGTTTTCCCATGCTACTACCCCCCAGCCGTCTGGCCAGTTCCTCAGCCACTGTTTCATGACCCATGGCTAGGTGCAGCTGATGAGCAAGCTCCTTGATATCTATGGAGTTGTCAACAGTAGGGGTTAGTGCTTTTATGTAAGGTTCCAGTACAGGGTGTTGGGAGGACAGTAAGGTTGCTGCCTCAAAATCAATTATGCCCTGGCTGCCATCCCCAATGGTAATGAGATCATCATCCTCAGAGTAAGCAAGGTGAGAGAACTCACATTGTTTTTGGTAGCGAGGCCTGTTGCACCGGCTGCCTGGAGGTCCCAGGGGATGACGTGCGTGCCAGCAACCCGGGCAGAGATCCACGTCGTGTGCAGGGAGTCGTTGTTGGGGCAGTGGCCTGTCATGCCCCCTCTGGAAGCACCTCAGGCACCGTATGCCAGGGTTTCCAGGTTGGTTGTTGTTGTTGTTGTTGTTGTTGTTGTTGTTGTTGTTGTTGTTGTTGTTCCCTGCTGGGACCGTTGTTGTTGTGTTGGCCCTGCTGGGACCTGTTGTTGTTGTTGTTTGGCCCTGCTGGGACCTGTTGTTGTTATTGCCCTGCTGGGACCTGTTGTTGTTATTGTTGTTGTTGTTGTTGTTGGGGTTGCCATGCAGGGGCACACGGTGCCACGTGTTGCCACGCCCCTGAGAGCCACTGCCCCCTTGGTGGGAGGACTTGTGGGTCTTGGGTGCCCCCCCTGGCTGGCCCCCCTTGCGCTTGTGGCCTTGGACACCCTGGACCTTGGGGTCCTGGGCCTGGGGGTTGCCAGTACCCAGGGGGTCCACTGCCTCCTCGATATAGAGCATGGCAGCTCTGAAGTTGTCCCAGAGGGACTTGAGGCCTGTAAGCAGGGTAGCCAGGACAGAAGGTTGCAAATTAGCTTTTGTTAGCCAGGTGTGGATGAGATACCTTGGTTGGAGCTTGAGAAGCTCAAGGTCTTTCTCTATCATTACCCTGTATGTTTTTGCATCCCCAGAGAGGTTATTCTTGTTCACCTTATATGCAGCAAGCCAGTTGAAACGTTCTACTGCTTCCATGTGGTTATTGGTAAGCACTAGCTGTTTCAGATCAGTGATAAAGGTAGGCCACTGTTCAATGGCTGCTTCAGGTGTCAGGGTGCGTTCCTGATAGGTTTGAATCAATGCTCTAATTGCAGGAGATGATTGGTGAAAGGTGGATGAGGCCCTGAGAGCCTTAAACTGATGTCTAAGGTTTAGGCCTTCCATCCCATACTCCAGAGCAAAGACAAATTGTTTGGCTTGTTCAATGTGTGACCCTCAGGCAAACCAGCAATATTGATTTTGGATTCCTTTTTATGAGGGTTAACACACCTGTGGAGGGGGGTTGGCCCTCAAGAAGACGTCGGTTGCCTGTGGAGGCGGCGGGGTCCAGGTTGATGGTCCCCCGCTCATACCGGACATCAGGGCGCGCAGGCCCTCGACAGTTTGCAGCTGGTTAGCTGTTAACTGCTGGTCTTGCAAGAGGCCAGCTGAGCCTGTAGAATGGCGAGCTGTTCTTGTATATCCCCGCCCTTGGGGGGGCCTCAGCAGGTTGGGTGGGTGCCCTGGGCACCTCTGGACTTCCCCCCAGGGCCTCCTGGGGTCCTGGCACCCCCCCCTGGGTGGGGAGGGGGCCCCAACCCACAGGGCGAACCTGGGGTGGTGGGGGAGGGGGAGCCGTGGAGGCCCGGGGGGAGGCCGGGGGGGTCCGGTTGACCCCGCTAGGTCCAGCCCCAGCGGTGGAGGGGCGGGCAGGGGTGTCTGCCGCCGCTCTCCTCGCTGCCTCCTCCTTGAGGAGCCTTTTCATCTCCTTGCGAATCTCATGTTCTTTGAGGGCAGCCTGAAAGGCCGCCTCATCCGTAGGAATGTCAGGGAGGGGGTTGCCCATGATCATGGCCTCCTTGACATTGAATTCTTGGGCCTTGCCCTTCCCCTGGGCCAAGACCAGAAGGCCCGCCTTAGACTGCAAGGGTGGGGGAGGAGAGGGTCCCTTGGTGGCTTCCAGCGGGGGGGCAGCTTCAGCCACCACCCCATGCTTAGCCAGTATGGCCTCCGTTACCCTTGATTGGGTTAGGGAGGACATAGCTTTAAAAT
This sequence comes from Mesostigma viride, assembly GCA_009746045.1. Classification (NCBI taxonomy): domain Eukaryota; kingdom Viridiplantae; phylum Streptophyta; class Mesostigmatophyceae; order Mesostigmatales; family Mesostigmataceae; genus Mesostigma; species Mesostigma viride. Next base: position 5,965,149 of record RPFO01000079.1, on the reverse strand, counting down.
GGGCTGACCGAGCAAGCTCGGCCAGGTCTTGACCATCCGAGTACTCCATCGGATAATCAGCATTGGTGAGAAGGTCGCGTAGCCGCTGAGTTGCCTCGCGGTACGCCGCCGCCATCGCCTGGTGGGTTGCCAGGCGACGGGCGGCCTCCTCCTCGTATTCCTGCCGCTTGGCGGCGAGCCGAAAGGCCGTCTCGCGACGGACCTCCTGGTCGCGCTGCCTCGCTCGGCGTTCCTCGTTGGCTACCAGCACAGCCTGCTCCACCGCCAGGAGCGCTGGTGTGAGGGTTATCTCAGTCTCCCCGTCGGGGAGACTGGCAGTATCCGAGACCTCATCATCGGACATTTGTTGTCCTCCGATGGGCTCAACGGGTCTACGCACCACCCGTGCGAGTTTTACACTTTCCATCTCCTTCTTCTTTCGAAGAAGGGCAGCAGAAGGTCGCCCAAACGTTAGCTCGATATGATTGTGCCCCTGCATGGGCGAAGGGGACACGAAGATCGGACGTGGCGGGGCGAAATGTGATCGCCCCATCCGGCCCCACAGAAGCCGTCTGGCGGGGCAGGAGCTCCCGTAAGGTCGGCAAGTGAGGGCCGAACTGGGGAGCCTCGGTGGGGTTGACCGCCGAGGGCTCCGCAGCCATGGCTGCTCCAGCCGTGGTTTCGGCTGGTGCAGCCGCCGGAGTCGAGGGTAAGTCGGTCCCCCGAGGGGGAACCGTCTCGTCCTCCGGCTTCTCAGGGGAGGGGGGTAGGTCGGTCGGCCTTGCGGCCGCCGTCCCCTCCTCCTGGCAGACATGGTTGTTCTTTTTGTTTTTCTTCTTTTTCTTCGAAATAGCCGCATCCCCAGCCGGCTTCTGTTTGTTATCCTTGGGCATCCGCCGATCCCGCCCATCATCATCATCATCGTTAAAGTTCAGCTTCTTGGAAACGTTCTTGTTCTGGATAGCCATTGGTAGCAGATAAAATTCAAGTTAGAATACGAAAGCACGACGTAACAGAATGCTTGAGAACACAGAGTGCTGAGAGCAATGAATTGCTTGGTTCATTAGAAAATAGGTTTACCCTTTATCAACGTTCCTCTCACTTGCTGCGCCGCCAGTGACCGTTGGGTGCAGACCGTTGGCCCGAGGCCGCACGATGACAGGTCGCAGTCCAGTCACTGCATCGTGTGATCACAGATCAATGCACGCTGCAGTACGGTCCCTATCTAGGATACTCTAGTACCGTCCAATTAATGACAGGACAATGAGTATGCTGGGTACTGACATCTGTCACGTACCCCAGTACCCAAAGTACCTATCTAGGGAAACGTATGCGACTCGACTAGCATTCCTATCTGTATAGCCCACGTGGTATTTATATTCACATACCAACGTAGGTTTACAAGGCTTATTCATACGTTGTATTCACAATGCCTTTGAGACTTAGTCTGCAGCAAAGCATGGAGACTAACTACCGTGCCAGGAGCTAGCAAGTAGTAATCCTTGCTGTTAATCGGGGTTTCTGTTGGTCATACCTGCTGTTTGCTGGGATTGATGTCAGGCCGGTGATAATGGGTGTTCATACCCATTGTTGTGGGTTTGTGGCACGTTTCTGTTGCAGGTATAGTCATACATACCTTTTTTTGTACTCAATACTAGCGGTCATGCTGGTAACCGAGGCAATGGTTTATCGTACATCGCCAGCTAGACACGTCTACCATGATGACAGGGGCTCGTGATAGCTCAGTACCGGGGAGTTCCTCGACGTGTTTGTAGGGGCAGCCTTGCTTGTGGACCTGATCACTCCACTCTCACTGCCATTCGGACACATGTTTCGTAGACACTGCGTTGTCCTGACCTTCACACCCCTTTCTCCCCAGTCTTGGGGTACCCTTGTTGGTACAATGTCTTTGTACCTCAGTTGTGGCACGTCAATTTTGATGTTCTATCTGTTTGGTTTGTTTGGAATTTTTTTTCCCTTTCCCCCCCCCCCCCTCCGGGTGCTTTCCGTCGCGAGGGCGCTCCGATTCCCATAGAGGGGGGAGGAGAGAAGAAGGAAGAGGCTTCACAGCCCCTTACATGTAGGGGGGGAGGAGTCACAGAGATAGGCATCTGTGTGTTACCCAGTTAGTGGACTGAAGGGAGAGGCTCCCATTCCCCTTAGGGGGGGGAGGAGTCAGTGTGAGAAAGCACTGAGGTTACTAGTGTTAGTACTAGTGGCTCTAGTAGCAACTAGATATTGTGTCTGTACTAGTAGTCATACTAGTGGATGCACATGTTGCATGGTCCGAGCATCTGTGTTTGTACTGGTAGTCATACTAGTGAGCTCTGGTGCATGTGTTGGTCCGGACATCATGGATGTACGGGGTTGGTTGTCCTTGGTTCGTCAGTGCCTGAGGTCAACTAGGTCATGTAGTAGGTGTATGAGGGTGTACGTGGTGTGTGCATAAAGGATTGGAAGATGCGTATGCGTGTCAGAGGAATCTTTCAATTTTTTTCTTTGAACTTGGTGCGGGTTCCTCCATGCCGAGGCACACGCTTGGCTCCCCCATAGGGGGGGGAGGTATCTCATCTCTTTCGTGCGATGGATGTGCGCAGTCATGCACACTCAATGTCTCTTCCCCACCACACCAATACCAGCCGCATGTCCGCAAGGAGGAGCTATCTGCTCTTCAGGACCCCGCTCTTCAGGAGGGGTTGGACCTCGGCATTAGTTCATTCGGCGCGGAGTCCCCCTTGTAGTCATACGAGGTGGCGAGGGACACCGATTTCATAAGGGTTACGTACGGCGGCGACAAGAGCGCGGGATACGGTGCGCGCAGTTCGAGCTATGATCGCGCCTCAAGTTGCGACATTTGCGCGACGTCGGCGCAGTGGCGGCAGTCAGCGCTAGGGCGGCCGTCGGGCGAAGTATCACACGCGGCTTCCGTCGCAAGCGTATATTTGTGCAACGGTGGTAAGCCACCGTACATGGAGCCCGCGCTATGCCCCTCAGGTATAGTGGCGACGGGCGACAAGGACAAGAAGGAGACACAGTGGCCACATCGGCGAGTCGATGGACGCATCGGCGAGTCATTTGTTGGACAACATGGTTTCCGGCATTAACAAGGCGTCCGACCTCTCTTCGCAGTCCGCGGTGGAGGTCGAGCAGCGGGTTTTCTCCCAGCTGCAGGTGCTGCGTTTAGGTTTGGAGAAACAGATGGTTGCACAGGTGGAGGTTTTTTTTTTTAGGCGCGGTTGTCCACCACGATGGAAGCGGTACTCCAGAAGGTGATGGAGCGGATGTTGACTCCCCAAGCGGCGGCGGGACCTGGGGCTTCTGCACCTTCCAGTGCATGACCCAGTCAGGTCGCGCCTTAAGGGCCGGGCGGGGCAGTCACCAGCGCGACGTTACCGGTGGGTACTGTGACCGTTGCGGGTGGTAATTCCAGGGTTGTGGGGCCGTCAGGTCCCCACGTGGCGGGGCTTTCCAGTGCCCGTCCAGGGGTCGCACCGGGGCCGTCAGGTCCCCTCGTGGCGGGGCTTTCCAGCTCCTCACACCGACCTTTGGCTCCTGTCCAGGTTCCCCCTCAGGGGTCTGGGTGGACCTCCCTATTGCCGCGTGTGGCGATAGTACGGGCGTGCGATTGGTCATGGTCACATGACAGTTCACATTGTTTCCGGGTTGTTATGTACGCCGTACGAATGCGAAAAAATGCGGGATAATGCATATTTTGGGCCTCCGCGTATTTTACGCGTATTTTACGTCTGACCACGCGGTTTGGACTTAGAATTTTTGGGGGGTACCAGCGGGCAGCGGGCACTGGCGCGGTGCCCAGGTTCTGGGCGCGGCGCGCTCACTGCACATTTGAGATTTTTACTACTAGAAGTAGATGCGTACAGTTCTTTTCATAAAGTGCAAGCCTTGCAAAATGTTTGGCCGGTAGGAGACAGCTAGGACTAGGTACATAACGCATAATAACAGTGTGCCAGCAAATGCCAGCTGTGCTACTGACGGTGTAATGCAATATAGCGACGACGAGGCCAGTGCGACTGTGCGACAGTGTGCAGCCATTTTCGATTTGCAGCCATGAAGAAGAAAGGGCCTGAATGGGATTTCGTTCTCGAGAAGAAAGAAGCAGTCACAGATGCTGTTAGTAACAAAACGCAGTTTGTGTCGAATAAGTTCTGCTCATTTTGCAACAAGAAGTTCTCATACGGGGCGGGGGCAATCAGCGTATTCCGAGTCCGTGCACACTTTGCCGGAATCGCAGGGGAAGGGATGTTACCCTGCGACAAAATTCCACCGAATATCCGGAGCAGGTTTCTCAGGATGTATAACAACAAGTCGCAGCAGTCAGACGCCAAGAAGCAGCACAATTTGAACAGGGCAATGGCGGAGATGGGAGGGGCTGCGCCGGCTGACTTGTCGTCGGTTCCCAGCAAAGGCCAGCTGAGCATCACCAAATGGCTGGTTCCCGTCGACGAGAAAGGTGTCCAGCTGCTGGCTGCTGAATTTTTTATCGAGAACGGCATTGGGCACCTTCAATGCGGCTGAGAGCGCCTCTTTCAAGCAGATGGTGGCCGGCATGATCCAGTACATCACTATGGAGCTTGTTGTGGGATCCTTGAGAGCAAGGTCCTTGTGTCTTATATCCTCTGCTGTTGTGCATTTTGTCAATGATGAATGTGTGTGCACATGTGTGTATGTGTATGGAGCTTGTTGTGGGATCCTTGAGAGCACTTGCTCTCAAGGATCCCACACTAAGGTCCTTGTGTCTTATATCCTCTGCTGTTGTGCATTTTGTCAATGATGAATGTGTGTGTATGTGTATGGAGCTTGTTGTGGGATCGATCCTTGAGAGCATGGTCCGTAGTTGTGTCTTATGTCCTCTCATGCATTATAGAGTGGATGGCTTTCCTTACAATTAATTAATTAATTGATTCCTTACAATTCCCATTGCAGCATGCTCCCCCCTGCATTTAACAAATCATAATCAGATAGGATTGCAGGGCATAAATGGAAGATGTTAATAAATAAGCATACACACCAAATTTCAGTTGTAATAACTGCATGACCATCATCAAGGAGCGTGCTAATTGGGTGACTGACAATTGGACCACAAAAACTGTCGCGCATTTTACCACCGCGTATTTTATACCCCCCACGTATAATACGCGTATTTTAAGTCCACGTATTATACCCCGCACACGTATTTTCCAACCTGGCATTGTGTTCTTCACCACATTGTCTTATCGGGTCGGAGCTTTTGGCACCTTGCTTGCCATTGGTAGACTGTTCTATTTGGGAAATCGTTGAGTTGATGACATTTGGTGACATTTGGCGACATTCGGTGACATTTGGCAACACTCGGTGATCTTTGGTGACTTTTGGCTATTTTGTTGTAGCATGGCCTTTATTGGCTCTTGTGATGAGAATTTGGAGGTTGAGCCACCTGCGTGTGATGTATCACCTGGTGCAGTTACAGTGGTGTTCGTGTCGATGCCTGTATTGACTATCCTCACTTTGGATGTGTTACGATTCACGTATATCCGTGGCTAAACTTGTGGTTATCGTGGAGACCTTGGCTCACTGCCCTGTATCTTGGCCCCTCGCTTCTGTCCTTTGGGCATGCATCCTTCTTCTGCGTGCCGCGCGGCCAATGGACGGGATCTGAGTTGGGCTTGCCTGATGGACCAGCTTAGTCGTGCAAGCTGGTCCCTGCCCCATCGGGACCATAGGTCACTCATGGGTTGCACCATGCGAATACGGAGTCTAGCATGTTCTGGGCGTGGTTGTCGTTGGGCTAGCGGGGTAGCCGACCTCTCCCCAGAGAGGGGGGAGGAGTGTTGCGTCCAAGCCTATTTAATTAGGTTCCTTTAGTGGACAGTTCGGCGCAACAATGTTAAATAGCCGTAGTCTCATTGTTCGGCTATTTAGGCATATTCGTACAGCCGGTTCATACGGCGTTGTACTTGCTATTTAGTGGTTTTGTAGTACTTTCGGTACTTTGGTTTATCTGTAGGTGCGCAGCATGTCAATGTGCGTGGACCTAGTATAAGTCGTTTTGGGTCGTACGGTCAATTCGTGTGAACCGTAGCGCCCTAGAGATCTCGGTTGACCATGCGTCCAAGCAGTGCTGCTTGGCACTGCTTGGCAACGCCGTGAGCCGCCAAGGTTAATAGTGTGTGGGAACGTTCACCATTGGCACCCCCGGAATGAATGAAATGAATTGAGTTAATCTCTTTCTCTTTCCGGCTGGGTCACGCCCGCGGGTTTAGGAAATGCATGGTCCTGAATTCCTGTCGTAAATGCTACATGTACCTCGGGAGGCATTTCGCCCATGCAGCTTCCCACGAGGTTGTCTCACCTCGGGCTTGAACCGGCCAGGTCAACTGCGCCAGGTTAATTATGTTAGATTAGTTATCGTCCATACTAGTCATGGTGTGGATTGCGTAGATTAATATAGCGACCACTGTTCATAATGGTCTATTATGAATCAGGTGTAGATCTTTCGCAGCCGGCAGTCAGCCGGGATGTAAAAGCTGGGCGCTGAGCGAGTAATCTATTCTATTACGTCTTTTATTATTCAGAAATACAATAGACTTGGCGAATTTTATTTTTTACATGTACCAGGTTGGGGCCGTAATTTTACAGCATAAAACATGGCAGCGTCAGCTGGGAGAAAACGGAAAGCAATTCATAGTGATCCTTCGACATGGGCCGCTGACCTACGAGCTGAAAAGGATCTGTTAGAACTATTTCGAAAGCGTGTGGGAACTCTTGCTAGCGACGCACCCACGCTCGTAGTGCGTGACTATATAGAGAGAATAGAGGCTTTTCTGAAGGACCATGGTGAGAAGATCAGCAGCGTTTATTCGCTTTTCCGAGATGCCGGTTTGCTGAGCTGCGACAATTTCATTCTCGCACTTACTCTTCGAGCATGCAAGGATGAGAAGGTAAAACGGCGTCACATCCCAGGTAAGCTGCGTGAGGCGTTGTTGGAGTCGAAGGAGGGCACGACCTCTAGGCTATGCAGCATTTACACCTGGGTGCCACAACGGCCTTACTCACTCGATTTACTCAGCCTTCGCAATTTGCGGAATGAGTCTGTGCTCAATGGACTGGAGGTGTCTGAGACAGCGGTGATAGACCGTTACGTGAGGATGGCCAAGGACCTGAATTTCCAGACTGTGATGGGAGCCCTGCGTGCAGGCCAAGCCAAGGATGACCTTACCAAGGCAATAGAGATCATTACCGGCCTGGTAGAAGGGGAGGAGAGGGACATGATTGCACAGCTGAGAGCCCAGGGCAAGCTGACCGAGTCTGGGTTGATGGCCCCTGCCCCTCCCCCAGCCGCTCCCAATTCTGTGCCCCTCCCTGCACCCTCTGTGCCAAGCACTGTTACCCCTGCCAAGCCACAGGATGCAACGGGCAAGGTTGCCGGTGTCAACAACGGCAAGCCTGCTGGAGTAGGCAACGGTGGCAAGCAGCGTGGTGGAGGCCGTGCCCGTGGTGGCGGGCGCGGTGGCAGACGTGGGCTGTGGCAGGGCAGGCCATTGGTGCAGCAGCAGAGACAGCAGCAGCATTATGCCCCAGCACAGCAGGCAGGACAGCCGCATTATGCTTCACAGCCGCCGCAGCCGCAGCAGCAGTTTGCACAGCAGCAGCAACAGCGGCAGCCACAGAGGCAGGAGTCTGGTGCATGCTTCATATGCGGGAGAAAGGGTCACCTGGCACGCACATGCTACAATAGGCACGCTGACAGCATGCCAGCTCGCAGCAATAGCAATGCACAGGGCCCTGCCGTGTGTAACCGCTGCAAGCAGCCAGGACACTTTGCACGTGACACGCACCTGTGCCCGGCGGCCCAGAGTGGGGGCCGTAGGCAGTGACTAGGGTCCGGTGGTGAGGGTGAGGCAGCTGGTGATGTGCCAAATATGCGAGCTAGTGCGGGGCAGCACGGCTCGACCCCCCAGGCTAGCTCACCCCGCCTGGGTGCTCGCGTGGCAGCGCTAGATGAGAGCGCTGGTGAGGAGGGGGACCATGCAGAGCAGGGGGCAGTTGCAGTAGGGGATGAAGCACTGTCTCAGGGAACGAGGGAGAAGGGGGTTGGAGGAGGTACTGCAGGTGTACACACTGCAGTTCTGGACGGGCCACCGGTACGAAGGTCCTCCCCACACCCGGGACCTCAGGCACAACAGTCTCAATGTCCATTGGAGGCAGGTGGTACACTCAGTGTACTTAACATGGCAATGAGGTTACACACACGGTTGGGTCATGGCCACGCTGCAGAGCATTGGGCAGCATCACTGGGGTTTTCGGAGCTGGTGGCGACGTGCAGAGAGGTCTGGCAGAGGTGTAAGCATTGTCAGCGCAATGTGCCTAAGCCGCACAAGTTTCATGCACGTAGACCGGTGCTAGAGAGGGGCCCGGTGCAAGTGGATGTGCTCAAGTACGATGACAGGGAGTATGTGCTAGCGGTGGGGCGGTTCTCCAGGTTCAAGGCACTAGAGGTGTTGCCACGCAAGCACAAGGAAGAGCTGCTCACCAGCCTGCGCTTGGTAAAGGCCAAGTTTGCCGTGGTGTCAACTTTAGAGTGTGACCAGCAGTTCGAGTGTTGCATGAAGGAGCCGGGGTTTGAGCAGATTGTGGTGGCGGGTGCGGCAGATCACGAACATCAAGGGTTAGTGGAGAGACATATCAGGACCTCCAAGTTTGTGATGAGTGCTATGGCCAGGATGCGCTCGCTGTCGTACCGCGATCAGGCTCTGTTGTGCAGGCAGATAGAGGAGCACATGAATCACAGGGTGATGGTCAGGGTACATGTGGATGGTGAGGAGGTAGCCGTCACGCCCCATGGGTTGGAGATGGGCCTGCTCCCGCTGGAGGCGGTAGAAGCATACCGTGATTGGCTGTGTGACCGGTACCTCAGGCTGGTGGACATGGACCTGCGCAGGGGTGATGTGTACGTGCCTAGCGAGGGAGCAAGGGTGTGGGCGTACCGGGAGGGAAGTGCTTTGGAACAGGGTTTGTGGGAGGGCCCTGTTGTGGTCAAGTCAGTGGACGGTGACCACATGTTGGCGAAGGTTGGGCGTGAGGACCGCCGCTTCGACCGACTACTGGCGTGGAAACACTTGCGGCCGTACTACGAGGGGCTAGGTGCGCCAGCAGACCTGCCCCATGAGGAAGGTGCGATGGGCTCCAGCGCGCAGGCTGGAGGTGAGGCGGGGGACCCAGGGACGGCCGCAAGGGGGGTGAGAGAGGAGACGGGGCCTGATCAGCCTGCGCCCTCTCTTCCGTCGGATGGTGGGTTGCCACTGTCCAATGGCGGTCCAGCCAGTGTGGGACCAGGCGGGCTGGGGGTTGCCCCTTCCGCTGATGGTCAGGAGGTGCAGCGCGCGACAATGTTTGCCCGTGTCATTGAGCGGCTGCAGGAAGCCCGGCGGGCAATCGCGGAACGCGAGCAGCCGGGGGGCACGTTACCACGGGCCGGCGGGGCGGGCAGGCCGTCGGCTGTAGGTGGGGCGCCTCAGGCCGGCGAGGGAGCCGTAGGAGGGCCACCACAGTCCAGCGAGGCCAATGCAGGGCCAGCCGCAGGTGGAGAGGCACAGGCCGGCGATGCTGGCGCATCGACCGCAGGTGCGGGGCTACAAGCCGATGGCGCTGATGGGTCGGCTAGCACCCGGCGCGAGTCACTGAGTGGCGATGATGGCTCCGAGGGCGGCGGCGACGTCGCAATGGAGGCTGGTAATGAGGTAGCCTCGGTGTCTAAGCTAGTGGATTTTCAGCAGGACGGGCTGGCTGGGTGTCGGTTGGAGGTGGATACTAATGCGGTGGTGTGCTTGCTAGGTGAAGGGGTAGCTAGGCACTTCCCGCTACAACCGTCCAAGTGGAACTTTGTGGAGGACTTTTCTGGGGTGGTGCGCATGCCGGTAGTGGGCGAGGTGATGCTGACCATTCTTGGGCGTGACACTCCTTTCTGCGTGCTTGAGGGCTATGATGGGCCGGCGATTCTGGGGCTGCCATTTCTTAATCACCCTGATGTTGTGATCCAGAGCTCTAGTTTGACCAGGGAGGGCCATGGGTCGATAGAGTTGGAATCGTACAAGGCAGTGCAACCTCTCAGTCTCGTCTCAAGCACCGTGGCTAGGCTAGCAGCACTGACAGGGACAGAGGGTGTGGCGTGGGGAAAGGATCTCCCGCCAGCGGTAGACCTGGTCATGCCTGCGTTGTTGCATCCATCCAGCATCGGTATTACCAAGCGGGACATCGCTGCACATTCTCCGATTGGCTATGAGAGGCTGGTACTAGAGATGTCGACGCAGAGTGGTTTCTCCAGCTGGTGGTGCGCGTTTCACAGGGCGCTGGAGGAGTGGCAGGGGTATGGTGTGTATGAACCAATGGACAGTGTGCCCAAGGGGGCCAAGGTACTTCCTCTCAAGATGGTGTTGTCTCACAAGGTAAAGGCTGGGGTGGAGGTATGCTATGTGAGGCCGGTGTCGCAGGAGTTTTCGGGAACCAGTGAGCTGGCCAAGGAGGAGCTGTACACCCCAGGTCTGGCGTGGGATAGCTTCAGGATTATCACCATGCTGTATCTCGGTTTCCTGGATGAGGGCAGAGACTATGGGTGTGCGTCTATTGATGTCAAGCGTGCTTTCCCTAACTCTAGCGAGGAGGTGGCGCGTGAGGTGTGGGAAGGCACGTCACCCCTGGTGGTCCAGACACCCTCGTTTTGGATGGAGGAAGTGAGGGCAGAATTCATGGGCTTGTTGAAGGCCATAGAGGGACTGCAGAGTGCCTCGATTGTGTGGCGTATCACTTTGATGCGTGCTCTGTTTGAGCTGATGACATTCGAGGTATCCCCGTACGACCCTTCGTTGTTTGTGGCACAGACTCCCTCAGGTCCCTTGTTTGTACAATTGCATGGGGATGACCTGCGAGTGGTAGCACCCCGTGCTGTTCTGCATCAGTTCTATGCAGATCTCGCTAAGCGTTTCCCTGTGGGCGAGCTGCAGGTGGTGGACCAGCAGACTCCGCGTGTCTTCTGCGGTGTAGTGCAGACCCTGCGAGTGACGTCTGGTAGGCATCAGATGCACCTGGGTATTCCTGACAAGTATCGGGAGGAGCTGATGGGCTCGGTGGATGAGCTGTGTGCTAAGGGCCTGTGGAGCCGCCTGCGTGGCAAGCTAGGCTGGATGGCGGCAGTGTGTGCGCCCGATCTGGTGGTGCTGAGTAGGACGGTAGATGACGTGTTGTCGCAAGTCCATCCGTCGGTTGTGAGGCAGTATGTGGCCGAGAGCCAAGGTGTGGTGCTTTCTGGCCTGTCGGTCTCTCAGCCCGCTGTTCTTCACTGCTTTGCAGATACGTCGGGTGAGGGCAGGGAACTGACCAAGCTGAGGGCACGGATGGGTGGTCTGTTTGTGCTCTGTAACCCAGGGGGTCGGGGATCGCTGTGTGGGTGGTATTCGAGACTGTGCAGGCGTGTGGCAGTTGGCTCTGACACTAACGAGTGCCGTGGTGTGTGTGAGTGTATCAAGGCTTCGCTGTACCTCGAGCAGTTCTTGCGCTGGATGGGCAAGTGGATGGGTGTCCGTTTGGTGCTGACGACAACTGTGCATACGGATAGCCAGCCGCTTGTGAGCTTTATCCTTAACAGCTTGTCCAGGACGCGTGACCTCGATTTCCTGCTGTTGAAGGAGCTGTCTTACGCGGTGAGCGTTCTCCATCTGCCGGGGAGGCTGAACCCGGCGGACGCGGTGACCAAGCTGTTTGCAGCAGCGCGAGAGCAGTATCGCATCTTGCGGATGGTGATGGCAGGTTCTCTTGGGGATCTGCGGGAGTTGTTGGTTGTTTGAGCTTGGACCCTGTGGAATTTTAGCCTGTGGCCAATTTGAGAACGTTGTTTGGGCCGGGGGTGATCCTTATGCCTGCCCTATACTGATGGTGACCCGGCACGGTTGGATAATTTGCTCCATAATTGATTTGGTGGGGGAGTGTCCTTGGTTGAGGACTGGTGCGGTTGGAACGGGTTGTAATGTGTATGGGTCGTGTGGGTGTGCCGGGGTCAAGGGTGGTCGTTTAGATCAGTCTTGTATTCTCGCTTGCTTACATGACTTACTTCAGACACTGGCAGTATGTGCAAGGCGTGAACGGGCGCCAAGTTAGAGGGGTTGGAGCTCCCCTAGTACATAGCGTCTTGTGCGTACTGTCTCCGAGAGTGTTTGTGAGTAACCCTTGGGTGGTGGTGGATATTGTGAGGATTGTTGGCATGTATGTCGACTGTGGGTGGTGGTTAAGTGGCCGAGTGGTGGATATGACTGCTCGAAAGAAAAGGGGCTGGTGTTATATTGTGGGCTCGCAGTCTCATAAAGTATTGGAATTTGGTTATGCTCGGAATTGGGTAAGTCCAGAGGTCAGCCGGCAGCGCCGCGCTGAGGTTTATTTGCTGGGCCGGCGGTCAGTGGGAATTTATGTGTACGGTCAGGCAACGGGTCGATCATAGGTTCTGGCTGTGGGCTATTTTGGGTTCTGGCCATTACCGTTGGTTCCGTGGGCAACCTTGGTTCCGTACCGTTTGTCCAGGCAGTGGGGATGATCTCGGTTGCGGTGCGTTATGTTGTGGAGTGTAAATGTTTGTGTATTTCGGTTGGTTTGTACTTGGGTACGTTCTCAGGCCCACGCCGTTGCTCAGCGTTGGGTGAAGCCACAGAGCTACTCGCAGTGATGACCTACAGCGGAGCATTGAGTCAAAGCTGTTTGGCGGCGTGAAAGGCCGACACGCAGGAGAAAGCTTTGAATCACGTTGCAGCAAATGCTGTCAATGGTCGACGTTGTCGACATGTCCGGGGCTGGGCCCTGAGCGAGTAATCTATTCTATTACGTCTTTTATTATTCAGAAATACAATACACTTGGCGAATTTTATTTTTAACAGGCCAGGGAGATATGCTTGAGCAAAGTTAGGGGGGTACCATGGTCTAACGGGACCGACGTGCATGAAAAATATTGACACGCACGGCTATGGCGGTGCACACAACTGACTGGTACGAGAAAATGGCTTGACATAATGGACTCAAATTTTGTAGGCATGATTTTTTAAGTCCTAAAAAGGTTTTATCCCTAGCCATGGAACGTTTGAAGATGCGTAGATGGGTCATCGGGGACGTGCTGGTCGGCGCAGCAATTCATGTTAACGGCCAGGCGGTGACAGTGCGAGTGCTGCATGTTGCTAGGCGGAGATTTTCGAGGTATTTGCGCATGGATAAACCTTTGACGTTGTTCCCAACCAGATTTGCTAGAACTGGCAGCCAGGAAAGGCTCGAGGCTACGTCCATGAATTGGGCGTGCTGGCTCCCGCAGGAAAGGTAATCTGCTCTTCCGACCTGGTACGTTCTAGCCTCCTAGCGTGTTCCGTTAACCGTATATGGTTGTGTTATCGTTTATAACTAAAATCAGGGTTATAATCGAGGGCTTTTGATTGTCAAATGGCGAATGTACCTACCAGATTACGAAAGCTTTTCTTTCACCCACTGGCTGGAACTGACCAAAGACGAATGCGCCTACATAGTGCGTTTCTTATCACAGGAACGCAAGCTCCATGGGGCCGTAGGGCCCATCCCCGCCGACGACCTGGAGAGGTTCCTTGCATGCCAGGCCAGAGCTCAACCACCGCATCGCCCTCATGTGCAGCTTGTAACGTGCCAAGCCAATCGGCCAGACACGTTGGGAAAGATCGTTTCTATCTACGGGACTATCGTCCCGGTTTGTTGCCTGCCTGAGTAGAAAGGGTGATCACTATTCTAAGGGCTACTTGCTGTCATCACAGCGTAGGCCCAGAAGCATTATAATAATTACCTTCTTGTATTCTTGCAATTGCAGTTGTACAAGGTTGTGTGTCGAACACGATTGTATTACAAGGAATAGATTCGTAGCTCAGATTAACTGAGGTGGGTGAGTCGGCGGATTGACGAACGACTGTCTTGTCCATCGTCCTTGCACGCCTTTATGCCAAGCAGTGCCACTAGGTCGGCACTCGGCACCAGCTGGCTGATCCACTCGTGTGGCCCAAATTCACCCGTCACTAAGTTACGGCCTGAAGTTCATTGTAGTGTGCCGAACTACGGGTCGAACATAGGGCTGATCGACCTCTAACCATGTCCGTGGTAACCATCGTTACGTTATGCCATCGGACACACATCCATCGATATATATCCCAATGTGTTAAAATAAAATTCTTTAAGTGTATTGTATTTCCGAATAATAAAAAAGACGTAACAAAATAGATTACTCGCTCAGCGCCCAGCCCCGGACATGTCGACAACGTCGGCCATTGACAGCATTTTGCTGCAACGTGATTCAAAGCTTTCTCCTGCGTGTCGGCCTTTCACGCCGCCAAACAGCTTTGACTCAATGCTCCGCTGTAGGTCATCACTGCGAGTAGCTCTGTGGCTTCACCCAACGCTGAGCAACGGCGTGGGCCTGAGAACGTACCCAAGTACAAACCAACCGAAACACACCAACATAATTCCCAAACGACACTCCACAACATAACGCACCGCAACCGAGATCCTCCCCACTGCTTGCCTGGACAAACGGTACGGAACCAAGGTTGCCCACGGAACGAACGGTAATGGCCAGAACCCAAAATAGCCCACAGCCAGAACCTACGACCCGTTGCCTGACCGTACACATAAATTCCCACTGACCGCCGGCCCAGCAAATAAACCTCAACGCGGCGCTGCCGGCTGACCTCCGGACTTAGCCAATTCCGAGCATAACCAAATTCCAATACTTTATGTGACTGCGAGCCCACAATATAACACCAGCCCTTTTTTCTTTCGAGCAGTCACATCCACCACTCGGCCACTTAACCACAACCCACAGTCGACATACATGCCAACAATCCTCACAATATCCACCACCACCCAAGGGTTACTCACAAACACTCTCGGAGACAGTACGCACAAGACGCTATGTACTAGGGGAGCTCCAACCCCTCTAACTTGGCGCCCATTCACGCCTTGCACATACTGCCAGTGTCTGAAGTAAGTCATGTAAGCAAGCGAGAATACAAGACTGATCTAAACGACCACCCTTGACCCCGGCACACCCACACGACCCATACACATTACAAACCCGTTCCAACCGCACCAGTCCTCAACCAAGGACACTCCCCCACCAAATCAATTATGGAG
The DNA here is from genome assembly GCA_009746045.1 of Mesostigma viride. NCBI lineage: Eukaryota > Viridiplantae > Streptophyta > Mesostigmatophyceae > Mesostigmatales > Mesostigmataceae > Mesostigma > Mesostigma viride. Next base: position 5,949,996 of record RPFO01000079.1, on the reverse strand, counting down.
CAAATTATCCAACCGTGCCGGGTCACCATCAGTATAGGGCAGGCATAAGGATCACCCCCGGCCCAAACAACGTTCTCAAATTGGCCACAGGCTAAAATTCCACAGGGTCCAAGCTCAAACAACCAACAACTCCCGCAGATCCCCAAGAGAACCTGCCATCACCATCCGCAAGATGCGATACTGCTCTCGCGCTGCTGCAAACAGCTTGGTCACCGCGTCCGCCGGGTTCAGCCTCCCCGGCAGATGGAGAACGCTCACCGCGTAAGACAGCTCCTTCAACAGCAGGAAATCGAGGTCACGCGTCCTGGACAAGCTGTTAAGGATAAAGCTCACAAGCGGCTGGCTATCCGTATGCACAGTTGTCGTCAGCACCAAACGGACACCCATCCACTTGCCCATCCAGCGCAAGAACTGCTCGAGGTACAGCGAAGCCTTGATACACTCACACACACCACGGCACTCGTTAGTGTCAGAGCCAACTGCCACACGCCTGCACAGTCTCGAATACCACCCACACAGCGATCCCCGACCCCCTGGGTTACAGAGCACAAACAGACCACCCATCCGTGCCCTCAGCTTGGTCAGTTCCCTGCCCTCACCCGACGTATCTGCAAAGCAGTGAAGAACAGCGGGCTGAGAGACCGACAGGCCAGAAAGCACCACACCTTGGCTCTCGGCCACATACTGCCTCACAACCGACGGATGGACTTGCGACAACACGTCATCTACCGTCCTACTCAGCACCACCAGATCGGGCGCACACACTGCCGCCATCCAGCCTAGCTTGCCACGCAGGCGGCTCCACAGGCCCTTAGCACACAGCTCATCCACCGAGCCCATCAGCTCCTCCCGATACTTGTCAGGAATACCCAGGTGCATCTGATGCCTACCAGACGTCACTCGCAGGGTCTGCACTACACCGCAGAAGACACGCGGAGTCTGCTGGTCCACCACCTGCAGCTCGCCCACAGGGAAACGCTTAGCGAGATCTGCATAGAACTGATGCAGAACAGCACGGGGTGCTACCACTCGCAGGTCATCCCCATGCAATTGTACAAACAAGGGACCTGAGGGAGTCTGTGCCACAAACAACGAAGGGTCGTACGGGGATACCTCGAATGTCATCAGCTCAAACAGAGCACGCATCAAAGTGATACGCCACACAATCGAGGCACTCTGCAGTCCCTCTATGGCCTTCAACAAGCCCATGAATTCTGCCCTCACTTCCTCCATCCAAAACGAGGGTGTCTGGACCACCAGGGGTGACGTGCCTTCCCACACCTCACGCGCCACCTCCTCGCTAGAGTTAGGGAAAGCACGCTTGACATCAATAGACGCACACCCATAGTCTCTGCCCTCATCCAGGAAACCGAGATACAGCATGGTGATAATCCTGAAGCTATCCCACGCCAGGCCTGGGGTGTACAGCTCTCCTTGGCCAGCTCACTGGTTCCCGAAAACTCCTGCGACACCGGCCTCACATAGCATACCTCCACCCCAGCCTTTACCTTGTGAGACAACACCATCTTGAGAGGAAGTACCTTGGCCCCCTTGGGCACACTGTCCATTGGTTCATACACACCATACCCCTGCCACTCCTCCAGCGCCCTGTGAAACGCGCACCACCAGCTGGAGAAACCACTCTGCGTCGACATCTCTAGTACCAGCCTCTCATAGCCAATCGGAGAATGTGCAGCGATGTCCCGCTTGGTAATACCGATGCTGGATGGATGCAACAACGCAGGCATGACCAGGTCTACCGCTGGCGGGAGATCCTTTCCCCACGCCACACCCTCTGTCCCTGTCAGTGCTGCTAGCCTAGCCACGGTGCTTGAGACGAGACTGAGAGGTTGCACTGCCTTGTACGATTCCAACTCTATCGACCCATGGCCCTCCCTGGTCAAACTAGAGCTCTGGATCACAACATCAGGGTGATTAAGAAATGGCAGCCCCAGAATCGCCGGCCCATCATAGCCCTCAAGCACGCAGAAAGGAGTGTCACGCCCAAGAATGGTCAGCATCACCTCGCCCACTACCGGCATGCGCACCACCCCAGAAAAGTCCTCCACAAAGTTCCACTTGGACGGTTGTAGCGGGAAGTGCCTAGCTACCCCTTCACCTAGCAAGCACACCACCGCATTAGTATCCACCTCCAACCGACACCCAGCCAGCCCGTCCTGCTGAAAATCCACTAGCTTAGACACCGAGGCTACCTCATTACCAGCCTCCATTGCGACGTCGCCGCCGCCCTCGGAGCCATCACCGCCACTCAGTGACTCGCGCCGGGTGCTAGCCGACCCATCAGCGCCATCGGCTTGTAGCCCCGCACCTGCGGTCGATGCGCCAGCATCGCCGGCCTGTGCCTCTCCACCTGCGGCTGGCCCTGCATTGGCCTCGCTGGACTGTGGTGGCCCTCCTACGGCTCCCTCGCCGGCCTGAGGCGCCCCACCTACAGCCGACGGCCTGCCCGCCCCGCCGGCCCGTGGTAACGTGCCCCCCGGCTGCTCGCGTTCCGCGATTGCCCGCCGGGCTTCCTGCAGCCGCTCAATGACACGGGCAAACATTGTCGCGCGCTGCACCTCCTGACCATCAGCGGAAGGGGCAACCCCCAGCCCGCCTGGTCCCACACTGGCTGGACCGCCATTGGACAGTGGCAACCCACCATCCGACGGAAGAGAGGGCGCAGGCTGATCAGGCCCCGTCTCCTCTCTCACCCCCCTTGCGGCCGTCCCTGGGTCCCCCGCCTCACCTCCAGCCTGCGCGCTGGAGCCCATCGCACCTTCCTCATGGGGCAGGTCTGCTGGCGCACCTAGCCCCTCGTAGTACGGCCGCAAGTGTTTCCACGCCAGTAGTCGGTCGAAGCGGCGGTCCTCACGCCCAACCTTCGCCAACATGTGGTCACCGTCCACTGACTTGACCACAACAGGGCCCTCCCACAAACCCTGTTCCAAAGCACTTCCCTCCCGGTACGCCCACACCCTTGCTCCCTCGCTAGGCACGTACACATCACCCCTGCGCAGGTCCATGTCCACCAGCCTGAGGTACCGGTCACACAGCCAATCACGGTATGCTTCTACCGCCTCCAGCGGGAGCAGGCCCATCTCCAACCCATGGGGCGTGACGGCTACCTCCTCACCATCCACATGTACCCTGACCATCACCCTGTGATTCATGTGCTCCTCTATCTGCCTGCACAACAGAGCCTGATCGCGGTACGACAGCGAGCGCATCCTGGCCATAGCACTCATCACAAACTTGGAGGTCCTGATATGTCTCTCCACTAACCCTTGATGTTCGTGATCTGCCGCACCCGCCACCACAATCTGCTCAAACCCCGGCTCCTTCATGCAACACTCGAACTGCTGGTCACACTCTAAAGTTGACACCACGGCAAACTTGGCCTTTACCAAGCGCAGGCTGGTGAGCAGCTCTTCCTTGTGCTTGCGTGGCAACACCTCTAGTGCCTTGAACCTGGAGAACCGCCCCACCGCTAGCACATACTCCCTGTCATCGTACTTGAGCACATCCACTTGCACCGGGCCCCTCTCTAGCACCGGTCTACGTGCATGAAACTTGTGCGGCTTAGGCACATTGCGCTGACAATGCTTACACCTCTGCCAGACCTCTCTGCACGTCGCCACCAGCTCCGAAAACCCCAGTGATGCTGCCCAATGCTCTGCAGCGTGGCCATGACCCAACCGTGTGTGTAACCTCATTGCCATGTTAAGTACACTGAGTGTACCACCTGCCTCCAATGGACATTGAGACTGTTGTGCCTGAGGTCCCGGGTGTGGGGAGGACCTTCGTACCGGTGGCCCGTCCAGAACTGCAGTGTGTACACCTGCAGTACCTCCTCCAACCCCCTTCTCCCTCGTTCCCTGAGACAGTGCTTCATCCCCTACTGCAACTGCCCCCTGCTCTGCATGGTCCCCCTCCTCACCAGCGCTCTCATCTAGCGCTGCCACGCGAGCACCCAGGCGGGGTGAGCTAGCCTGGGGGGTCGAGCCGTGCTGCCCCGCACTAGCTCGCATATTTGGCACATCACCAGCTGCCTCACCCTCACCACCGGACCCTAGTCACTGCCTACGGCCCCCACTCTGGGCCGCCGGGCACAGGTGCGTGTCACGTGCAAAGTGTCCTGGCTGCTTGCAGCGGTTACACACGGCAGGGCCCTGTGCATTGCTATTGCTGCGAGCTGGCATGCTGTCAGCGTGCCTATTGTAGCATGTGCGTGCCAGGTGACCCTTTCTCCCGCATATGAAGCATGCACCAGACTCCTGCCTCTGTGGCTGCCGCTGTTGCTGCTGCTGTGCAAACTGCTGCTGCGGCTGCGGCGGCTGTGAAGCATAATGCGGCTGTATTGCCTGCTGTGCTGGGGCATAATGCTGCTGCTGTCTCTGCTGCTGCACCAATGGCCTGCCCTGCCACAGCCCACGTCTGCCACCGCGCCCGCCACCACGGGCACGGCCTCCACCACGCTGCTTGCCACCGTTGCCTACTCCAGCAGGCTTGCTGTTGTTGACACCGGCAACCTTGCCCGTTGCATCCTGTGGCTTGGCAGAGGTAACAGTGCTTGGCACAGAGGGTGCAGGGAGGGGCACAGAATTGGGAGCGGCTGGGGGAGGGGCAGGGGCCATCAACCCAGACTCGGTCAGCTTGCCCTGGGCTCTCAGCTGTGCAATCATGTCCCTCTCCTCCCCTTCTACCAGGCCGGTAATGATCTCTATTGCCTTGGTAAGGTCATCCTTGGCTTGGCCTGCACGCAGGGCTCCCATCACAGTCTGGAAATTCAGGTCCTTGGCCATCCTCACGTAACGGTCTATCACCGCTGTCTCAGACACCTCTAGTCCATTGAGCACAGACTCATTCCGCAAATTGCGAAGGCTGAGTAAATCGAGTGAGTAAGGCCGTTGTGGCACCCAGGTGTAAATGCTGCATAGCCTAGAGGTCGTGCCCTCCTTCGACTCCAACAACGCCTCACGCAGCTTACCTGGGATGTGACGCCGTTTTACCTTCTCATCCTTGCATGCTCGAAGAGTAAATGCGAGAATGAAATTGTCGCAGCTCAGCAAACCGGCATCTCGGAAAAGCGAATAAACACTGCTGATCTTCTCACCATGGTCCTTCAGAAAAGCCTCTATTCTCTCTATATAGTCACGCACTACGAGCGTGGGTGCGTCGCTAGCAAGGGTTCCTACACGCTTTCGAAATAGTTCTAACAGATCCTTTTCAGCTCGTAGGTCAGCGGCCCATGTCGACGGATCACTATGAATTGCTTTCCGTTTTCTCCCAGCTGACGCTGCCATGTTTTATGCTGTAAAATTACGGCCCCAACCTAGTACATGTTAAAATAAAATTCTTTAAGTGTATTGTATTTCCGAATAATAAAAAGACGTAACAAAATAGATTACTCGCTCAGCGCCCAGCCCCGGACATGTCGACAACGTCGGCCATTGACAGCATTTGCTGCAACGTGATTCAAAGCTTTCTCCTGCGTGTCGGCCTTTCACGCCGCCAAACAGCTTTGACTCAATGCTCCGCTGTAGGTCATCACTGCGAGTAGCTCTGTGGCTTCACCCAACGCTGAGCAACGGCGTGGGCCTGAGAACGTACCCAAGTACAAACCAACCGAAATACACCAACATAATTCCCAAACGACACTCCACAACATAACGCACCGCAACCGAGATCCTCCCCACTGCTTGCCTGGACAAACGGTACGGAACCAAGGTTGCCCACGGAACGAACGGTAATGGCCAGAACCCAAAATAGCCCACAGCCAGAACCTACGACCCGTTGCCTGACCGTACACATAAATTCCCACTGACCGCCGGCCCAGCAAATAAACCTCAACGCGGCGCTGCCGGCTGACCTCCGGACTTAGCCAATTCCGAGCATAACCAAATTCCAATACTTTATGTGACTGCGAGCCCACAATATAACACAATGTCACCAATATTACTCTAGATATCGACTGTCGGCACCCTCGTATACACATGCAGAGATGTGCCGGAAGGTATGGACTTCAAACCACCCTAGTAGGTATCTATCTCTTTTACACGTATCTTTTTGTACCATATTTCTTTTGCCAAACCTCCTCGTGCTCGCTAGGCTCGACCCTAGTCGGCACGCTACACTCCTCCCCCCCTATCGGGGAAGGGAGCCCACTCGACCCTTCAAGCGAAGGGTTCAACAAATAGTTTGGCTCATGCGCTCATCCAGACCTTGGCCTCGTTGCCTTCTCCCTAGGCTTCCCTTAGTCACGCATCAAGCCGGGTATCCGCTGGAGCCCACCCTATATAGTGGTTCGAGGCGGGCGCGCACGATCGGGGGCACGATCGGACGGCGGCGCGCACGATCGGGGGCACGATCGGACGGCGGCGCGCACGATCCTAGCCACAGCGATCGGGGGGCACGATCCTGGGCACTAGCGATCGGAGGGGGGCCGCGCTCGAATAGGGACTCTCCCCACGGATAGACCTGCCCCGGCAGGATTTGTTTCCTTAGGTCGCCCAAGTGTCCAGCTCTAAGACCTTGGTCCCTAACTATCTACCGGGCCGAAAAACCCGGGCGGGCGTAAGGCCCTCCTATACTACCGAGGAAGCCCTCGGTCGGGCCTAGAGCCCTAAGATGCATGGAACACAGGGTTATAGGAGCGTTCATGAGCTGGTCCCGCCAGGCCTTAAGCTTCAGCCTATATGATTTCAGGCATCCGCCCTGGGTTACACCAGTTTCATGAACAATCCTATACCCGTTTCTTGAGAGCAGCTTATATCCGCTCAACATTCATAGAGGGTGACAGGTGGATCCGGCAAGCCTATAATAGCTGTTGATCGTGCCGGTCCATTTGGTGGATTGAAGACATCCATTGTGATGCCAGCGACTGTGAGGCAGGTATTCCTGGCCATTGCTGGGATGTCTGGCCATGCGCCAGACTAGCTTGATCAGTTACTTGACGTTTATGCTGAAATCGTGACGATACGTATCAAAGTTGCTTGGGGTTGTTGTCGTCTGAATTGTCGACTGAATCAGGAGAAGCCGTACGTGAACCGGTGGCTGTGTTGATAGCGTGCAGCTCGGTCATATCGGAGAATAACCGCATGTTGATGGTGCAGTCAGACCGTGCACCGCTGAATTGATTACTTGATGTAGCGTCGATCCCTTGTTCGGCAACGGGGAAAACAGCGTTCAGCGACGGAGGAGAGTGCATGATGGGCGCCACTCAAACCTGCAAAATTGTGTGCAAATGATGGGTTGGTTGCGCTTGTGGTCGCGCAGAAGCATGGCATGTACAAACAAAAGTCAGGCTGATTCTCGGGGTGGCAAGAAGCCAGCCCCAAGAGAAAGAAGGTACGCAACAAGACATAACAAGACCACTAGTGTCAAGTTAGAACAACAATACAACAAGGCTCCACCTATAGTAGCCTCTGGAATTATGCCAACTGCTGAGGGCAGCCATCGCTGGCCAGCAGCCGTGCAGGAAAAAGGAAAAGACGACTAGTAAGTACCAGACACATCTGTCAAGTACTATATTCGGACACCTCAATTGCCAATTGGCCCTTCACTTGCTGTCGTTTCATCATACCCTTGTCAGACTCCTCCCCCCCCTATATGGATCTGGAGACAGTAGTACTAAGATGTCGACAGATTTGTCGCGCCCACGCGACACACTAGGGATTAGTCAATCAGACAAATGTGGCAATGCGATATTAGTATATAGGCATTAGCAGCAATACCTAAGTTGCGGCAAGCCATTGTGCATGCCACACGAAGGATCGTCGACCTCACGGCCAATCACAACATCGAGCAGAGGCTGCCACGGCTATAATAAGGAAACGGGGGTGTGGTCGGCACTGAGCAATTAACAGTAGGCAGAACGGGTTGGCAGTGTAACGTGCCAAGCCAATCGGCCAGACATGACAAGTGGTGAATCAGTGTCAGACCTCCCGGCCGCAGCATTTCAGAATGGTTGCCGACTATGCGACAGACCTACATGCCCGGCCTTAGCCTGGCAGCATCCTGCCAGGGAAGAAGGGAACAGGTTGGTTCTTTCCCAAAGAAAGGTTGGCTGAGTATCAAACCGCAGTGCAAAGCTAGGGGTCCACATGATCACGTTCAATAGGTTGCCGACGTGTCACCGGGCGTGTCTGCTCCTCTCCTCAACTTCGGGCAGTTGCGCTTCATGTGACCGATCTCCTGGCAATAGAAGCACCGCATGTGCCAGCTGCGGGTGTTGAGTAGAGCATTGACCTGAGAGTCATTCTGCGCGTCGCCGATATCTTCCTCATCTTGCTCCTCCTCAGCTGGGGATTCCTCCGCGTGGTCGCCTTCGTCTGCTGGATTCGACGCGTCAGTACCGCGCCGCGTCGAGCGTGCAGTCCTACTAGCCATGTGGTCGTCGGCTGTAGTGAGGAGATATGCTTTGACCTTGGACATGTCCCACAGATGCCACGGGGTGTCTGCGAACTTCTTCCTAGCCTCAAGCTGCAGGTCAGGGTGGATGGCCTCCATGAGGCGGATCTTGTACTCGTGGCCTGACACATCCAATAGGCGACTCGCCATCTCGTCAAACTCCACCTCAAACTCGCGGTAGGGCATGTCACCCTGTCGGAATGCGCCAAAGGCGATGCGCTCCTGGAACTCAGCGTCTGGTGGGACGAGCTTCTGCTGAATTCGTTCCATCAGCTCGTGGATATCCTTGGGGTAGGACTGTGACGCGATGCTATCGCAGTGAAGCAGTCGTGTAACTGAGATGTCCATGGCCTGGGTGATGATCAAGTCGATCAAGTCCTCGGTGGACAGATCCCAGTTGTGGTAGTTCGACCAGAATGTGATGGCCTTGTTCACCAGCCTCGCCCACTCCTGGATGTCTCGCGGCTTCATGCTCTTGTTTAGCTTGGGGATGTAGTTATATACAACGATTCCTTGCGGAATCGATACTAAGCGCTTAGTATCGATTCCGCAAGGAATCGTTGTATATAACTAAGACTGTTGCGACACGCCGGCATCCCGGGTTCGAATCCCGCTAGGATCGTTCCGGGGGTGGATTTTTCGCCTAGTAATGCGAATAACGTTGCGGACGCTAATCGTTCGGCCTAATGTGCTATGTTAATCGAAAAAGGCAAGTGCTCTCCGCTGAATAGGCGGAGTACTAGCGCTAGCTATTCGACTGATATGATGTGCTCAACCGGCTAATCATCTGTGTTGTTCGACGTCGCTCCGAAAATCGGCTAAGTCCCCGAAATCGGCTAATTTCCACGCGATGTCTCGCTATAATCGACTAGGCCTAGTTCGGTGGCTCGCTGGGCACCGAGTATGATAGGCCGCTGGCCTCTGACCCCCCGTCGAATAGGAAATTTCGACAATCGAATAAGGAAAATTTGATAATCGAATAGGAAAGTTCGATGGTCGAATAGGCAACTTCGATAATCGAATAGCCAATTCGATGACCCGACTAGTATCGGCCTTAGCCTTGCCGGCGCAAGCAAAAGTTTTAGTTATATACAACGATTCCTTGCGGAATCGATACTAAGCGCTTAGTATCGATTCCGCAAGGAATCGTTGTATATAACTGATGTGCTTGAAGTCGGGCATGGGCGGCGCCTTGAAAAGTTTTTGCCGCCTGGGGCCGCTGAACTCCCGGGGCTCAGGCCACCCAAACGTGGGCGGCAGGAGAGTATGCTTGGACCGGTGTCCTACCATGGAGCTTCCTGCCTGCTGTCGCGCTTGGGCGTAAAGTGGGTGATCGTAGCCCGGGTCATCTGCCATGATGGTGCTGAAGTCCAGGTTCACGTCCGTGTCCCTGACTCGCCTACTCATGTTGGATCCTGCAGACTGATGTAACGGCGCTGTCTGTGCGCGTGCTCCAGCTCGATTTGTTGCGAATTTGGGTGTGCTAGCCTACTAGGTAAGTAAGTAAGTAAGTACTTGCGTGTCATGCGCAAAGGCGTGCCACGGAGTACTATGCTAATCTCATTAGAAAAATAATTACACAAAAGTTTAAACAAATATCGTCTGCATCATCCCCCAACCGTTAAGCACTAGATGGGGATGTAATCCTCATCCGAGCTGTCCGGCCTCTACTGTAATGGCAGACGAGGCGGTAGTGTAGCGGCTATCCTCAGGACCAATAACCTCCACCTGCGGACTTCTACCCTGGCTAGCAACGGGCCGCGGGGCCCGTGGGGAGAAAACAGGAGCATACCCCTCGGGAAGGTGCTTATCGCAAGTGGCAGCCCATTTCTCCTTGTCAATCATGCGGGCGCGGAGTACGGATAGTCCCAGAAGCCCTGCATCTTCAAGCAGTTGTGTCACATAGGTCCGGGTCGCGCCGCGCCTATTAGGTGCTAAAGTGCCTATTAGGTATTAAAGTGCAGCACTCGAGGCCGGTTGCCGGGGTCACGGGTCCCCACACCCCAACTACCCACCCGACCCTTAGACAAGTCCACACACACACCACTCACACACACCTTTATAGCACTTAGTACTATTCTTAGTCCTACCCTTGGATCGTGGTCAACTTATACGGCTAATTTCAGGTCTAATGTTTTGCTTTATGAATCGTATAAGTCTAGGACCCTCAATAGGGTTGCATGTACATCAAAATGCAATATATAGCTTGCTGGATGTATACGTCAAGCCCTAGTTGTTTGTACCAAATATCCTCCTATTCTTGCCCATCGGCAAGGCACAAGGAAGACATGTGGTTTGAGCCCATCGGCTGAAAGGGAAGAAAATGCCACTATACCCCTTTTTGGTCCGTATCACAATATTACAATATAAGATTTGTATATGCAACCAAACGGATTACAAAAAAAGAAATGGCATTTTGTTCCAACCCATCGGTCAGAATTCTCACCTTGGATTGAGCCGGTTCTGAGGGGGTCGGCCCAGGACTATGAAAGGAAAAGAAAATAAAGGTGCAGCCGGAAAACAAATGCTAATCCGCAAAGTAAGGAAGCGGTTGTGCAAGAAAAAACGGAAATTCCGTCACGGTTCCTCCATCGAGGGCCGTTAAGGTATTACCGCTCCATAATGCATGGAAAACAAACGAAATGACGAAAGGAAGAAGCAGGAATGTAGCCAGCCCTGACTTTCGTCAGAGCAACCTTGCCGGCCAGCTACCTCGCAATTTCGTGTCCACCCGTCCTCTCGCCAGCAGGAGGGCCGCTTGCTTATTCACGTGCCTGTCCGTGATGACCTGCACAGGGGGTGGTGCGCAGCTAGTGCAACACAGCCCAGCGGAGTACAACAAAAGGTAGCCGACCATCGCCGGATCTATCTAAACTGAGTCGGCCATCGTCGACTGTCACGGTTGCAATATAATTCGTAAATCAGATTTCGGCAATTCCGACCATTGCCGGAATGCCTGCAAGATAATGCATCAACTAACTACCCTGGCAACGAAATGCAAGGCAAGAAAACAAACCTCCGATTCCAGTGTAACGTGCCAAGCCAATCGGCCAGACACGTTGGGAAAGATCGTTTCTATCTACGGGACTATCGTCCCGGTTTGTTGCCTGCCTGAGTAGAAAGGGTGATCACTATTCTAAGGGCTACTTGCTGTCATCACAGCGTAGGCCCAGAAGCATTATAATAATTACCTTCTTGTATTCTAGTTAGCATATTGGGGCACCAATGTGCTAGATGGATGCAGGTTGAGGAGACCTTTCCAACGCCGTGTCAACCGCCTAGAACAGACAAGGGACGAGAAAGTTATCAAGTCCCGAAGTACTGCCGACCGCGGTGGGCGAGGGCGGTGCACACTCAGGGCATAGTGGACAGGACACGTGGCAGGCCGTGCCTGCACAGGCTTAGCCTGGACTCTCACGTGACTGGGACACAGTGTACTGAGGGCTCAACGGTACTGTGGCTAGTAGAAGCCAGTAACCAGCCAGCAGGTCTGCAAGGATGTAAGTCCTTGCAGGACTGTGGCAGGTCCTGTGCTGTCCTAGACACAGGATAGCCAGAGATTCCTGTATGCTGCCTGCAACAAGGATGCAGGGCAGCGATACGAGGCTCTGGCAATGTAGCGTTGCCCAGCGTTGCTCATGACCGAGGAACAAGGATGGAACGAGGTTGCATATAGCTCGAGGCTCAACGAGGCAACGAGCGTCTTCACACACGAACCTTGGTCGTCACGACGAGTGGCGAGCCTATCGAGGGTCGTAGGCCTGGTGTGAGGATAAAGGTTGCTAGCCAGCAGCCTAGGGTCATTCCAGCCGGCAAGGACCAGGAGCTCACAAGCTCTGCTGACGAGTTGCTGCGCAAATCGTACTATTGCTTCCACGCTTTCATGTCTGGTTCATCGTCAAGCAGCCACGGTGCTGGTGAGGCGAACGAGCAGAGAGACGCGCAAGCGTTTTTCCCCTACCGTAACCAAGCAAACGCTCCAACATTCGTGCAAGCGGCCTACGTAGCGAGGCACTTGGCAGAAGAGGGGTGGGTGGCGGTGAGTGGGGGAGGCAACAGGCCAGCGGCGGCGGACCCGATTATTCAACGGGCTCGCGTCGTGATTTCTCCAGGTGAGACGGGGCGAGTGGCGGTGGAAGAGTTGGTGCGCTACGGACGCGCTAGCTGAAACTGCTAATCGTGTGGAGGTCGCTTATCAGGGCGCCCATATCACGCTTGCCGGTCTCGACCTAGCCAGGGAGGCGCTTAGCCAGATTGTGGCAACAGCGCTCGGCAGCACCCGACTGTTTAACCACTGGGTGGCGACAGCAGTGCTAGGAGAGGGGGTACCAGACGCCGACATCATCCGGAACGCGCGTGCTCGGGAGACGGTAAATCCTTGGAGCACGGCAGAGGTATTTGCCCAAACCATTGAGAATCTTGTTGCTGTCCTTTTGCAAGAGTCGAGAGGGTACGCAGACAGGTTCTATATTACCACGCAGCCTTTCGGGGTCTACTCAAGGCTTGATACACCGAGGCCGGAAACCACCACTGCGTGGGGTCCGGAGGTGGAGATTGTCGCAGGGGTCGAGAAGACGCCTGAAGACGTCCATTTTGAGTGGACTGACAAGCCAGAGGGCTCCGTCAAGCGCTCAGCCCAGCAGATAAACGAGGGCGACGGCACTACCGAGACCTACGAGGCAAGGCAGAGAGCTGATCTGCATATCCCTCGTGAGGCGACTCACGAGTACGACCGTTACGGCCGAGGCGAGCAGAACGAGCTGTCGGCGGCGGTAAGCGGTGGTTGCGCATCTTGCTTGGCATCGCAACCCAGGCGAGACACAACATCCAGTCGAACGCAAGGAAGACGGGCGACCTGTGACCTGCGTGCTGGGAGAGTTTAACCCAACCTCCAGATTGTCGCAGAGGCAGCAGCAGCCACACGGTTGCTGAGGGTGTTGAGCAGCGTCCAGACCGTGAGGAGGGGCAGGCGAGTGCAAGCCAGGAGGCGGCCTCGTCTGGAGTAAGTGCGTGAGCCTGAGTGGGTTCCAGCGCCATATCTGCGTGTGTTTTCTGTGTATTCTATAATGCTTCGTAACACGCGCGGGGGCGGCAGCGGGAGCGGGGGATGGCGGGGGTGAGGCAAGGGCAGACACGGGAGCCCCGCCAACGTCGTGCCAGAGGGACAGGCAATCCCAACGGCAGAGGGCGTCAATGGCAGGAGGGCGTCCAACCGGAAGAGGAAAGAGGTGGCACAAGGGGAGGAGCGTGCAGGGTGGCCAACCGACGGCGTGGTGCTGACGGGGGAGGGCCAGAATGATGCTGAACGGCAAGCACCTGGTAAGAGACCATGTGTGCCTCCGTCTGGTGTTCCTGCAGCTATGTTCCTGCGCCATTAGCACCAGTAGGAGCTGCTGTCATTGGCAGTGACCCTCGTGCTTTGCCTGGGACTAGACCTCATATGAGTGCTGTGGCTGTGATGAATGGCCAGAAGCCTCTCAAGCCTCCTGTGGGACAGGAAGAGCTAGACAAGTGGTTGGAGGATATGGAGCTAGTTTCATGCTCTGTAGATCCCACTGTCAACCTTGTGCAGGTATTCCACACATCCACGACTAATAGGGATTCAAGTGAGAGGTGAGGGACAAGGCTAGGCAGGCTGTCAAGGACAAGCTGACTTGGTCTCAGTTCCTAGAGGGCCTACGTCAGGAGTTTTCTGATAAGGTACTCAACCTCACTAATCACTATAAGCTCAGCTATGATACCTTTGAGATCAAGGGCACAATAGCTGAGGAGCTGCAGCGGCTCACACGCATCAGGGAGAAGGGGGCCAAGCATGGCTTCAATCTGACTGATAGAGCAGTGGCAGATTACTTCCTGGATCGCATGGGGCTGAGTGTGGATGGGAGAAATGCAGCTAGGATGTTTGCTGATCAGACAGATGGGACGTGGCCAGCCTTGCAAAAGGTTATTTTCAATATCCGTCCATCTGACAATGCTGCTTGCAAGGCAATCCAGGTGACTGGTGCCCCTTCAGCCTCCGCTCATCAGGTCCATGGTGACGCCCCTGGGCAGGGTGCTCAGGGAGAAACCAGACCTAGTAGGCGTCAGAGGGCTAACAGGCGCAGGCAGAATGGTAACCAGGGTGGCAAGGGCCAGCAGCAGGGATCCAAAGGCAAGGGTCAGCAGCAGGCTGGTGGTCACCAGGGTGGTCAGCAGAACAAGGGTGGCCAAGGGCAAGGCAAGAGCCAGGGCCAGGGCACCCAGGCCAGTCAGAGCAGCCAGAACCAGGGTGGCCTGAAGAAGGCTGCTGCTGGGAAGGATGACAAGTGCTTTGGATGTGGCAGGACGGGTCATTGGCGACGTGACTGCCCAGACCAGGCCAAGTCTGCTGGAGCAGGCTCTGGCCAGGTGGGTAAGCCATGACTTGAGATGTTGTCCCCTGTAAATAGTCAATCACCCCTAGTGGGACGAACAGTTGTACATAGTAATGGGGGTGTCCCTCTTGTGCAGCAGCAAGGGGTTGGGAATGATGAGGTGCTTCCACTCAATGATTGCAATAACGCTGCTGCAGCAGTGGAATTCCCTGTGCCTGTGGCAGGTGCAGGGTCTCCAGTTGTTGGGGTTGACTCTGGGAGTCAAGCCGCCAGACTGGAAGGACCTGCAGCTTCTGTGGGAACCGGGGCTGGCTCTGGGAGCCGAGCTACCTTGGAGGAGGTCCCTGGAGCAAGAGAACAGCAGGTGGGTCGTGCTATCCCAAGCACACAGTCTTTGTCACGTTCCTCTCTGTGCAGCCAGGCTGACAGGGGGTTGAGCTATGCTCAGGCTGGAAACACTCTACACCATATCTTTGGTCACTCTAAGCAGGCAGAGATGTTTGCTTGGAAGATTGGCAAGGAGCCTTTGCTAGAGGCCTGCAGTGCAGCTGCTCAGAATTGTGTCTGTCAGGAGAATGCTGTTCGCCTCCCACAGTCCCATGCCAGAGAACCTGCTAGAGAGCGGGGGGATATCCAGGTGGACATCCAACACATCAGGGGCATGTATCTGTTGGTGGGGGTGGATAGGTTTAGCAGATATAGGTTGCTGACCATTCTTCCTGGAATGCAGGAGCATCAGCTGTTGATGGGTCTCCAGTCTTTGTTGCCAGGCTTTGGGGTGTACACCAAGGTGCAAGCTGACTTGCAGTTTGACTGCTTGATCAAGCTGGCTGACCAGCTTCCTTGTAAGTTGGTAGTGGTCCCTAGGGAATGCCATGGGCAGCAGGGAGCTGTAGAGAGATCTATACGTGAAGTAAAAACAGTGGTGCTAGCAGCTAGAGTGTGCCTGTTGTGGCATCAGCTCTAGAGAAAGCAGCTTGGTGTAAGGGGATTGAGGAGCAGCTTAACCACAGGGTAACCTATTACTATGATGGTGTGGCAGTCTCTCCCCTGGCATTGCAGTTTGGTATGCTATCACAGGACGTGGTGGCAGCCTGCCTGAAGAAGGCAGACAGGGTGTTTTCCAGATTGAGGCGTAAGGACAAGGGTTGGAAAATGCTGAGGCCCCAGGTGGGACTGAGGGTCAGGATGTGGAAGGAACCGTCATTACCAGGCAAGCGTGGCAAGTGGCAAGATGGGCAGGTAACCCATGTTGAGGAAGCTAACCATTCTTGTCTGGTGGCTTTGGAGAGTAATCCCAAGCACGTGTACAGGCTATCCTGGGCTCACGTCAAGGAGAGAAGGCCAACTGCAATCTGGCCTGAAGACGGCCCTGATCCTCCCTTGGAGGGAGATGAGCAGGATGAGAGCCAGGCAGCAGATGCTAACCCACCATGCTTGGATTATGGTCTGTCCTGGATGGATGAGGGTGAGCAGGAGTCTGCTGAGACGTCTGTCACAAGGCCAGAGGTGGCCAGGGCTGCACCACAGTCCAGGGGGCTGCTTATGGCGGACATCATTCGAGCTCTGCAGAACAGCAAGCGTGATCCCAAGGTATCTAAGCTCACGGGATGGGGGTCATGTGGGGCACCAGCACTAGAAGTGGATACCAACTCACAGGTGTCCATTCTAAGGGTAGAGGATGCTGCAGGCTTGCAGTGGTCATCCCCTAGCTGCCTAGCTGTGTCTGATTTCTCTGGGAATGTGTCCATGAAGATCTTGGGAGAAGTGAGTGTGCCTATCCTGGGGGTGCCCACCACGTTCAGTGTGGTTGAAGGGTATCAGGGGCCTGCCATTCTAGGTCAGAACTTCTTGTGCTTACCAGGGGTGAGGATATCCTCTGAGGAGCTAGCATTAGAAGGGCAGGGCCGCCTTCCCTTGCAGAGATATCGCTACTCCCAGGGTCTTAGTGTGGCTGTAAGGGCTGTGAGGGGTCTAGAGGCAGAGGGTCCTGATACAAAGGAGCCCATTGCTGGGGACCTGCTGATCCTCCCTACTACGTTTGACCCACGTGAGTTGGGTGTGCAGAGGTACCAGATCCCAGGAACGAGTCCTGTACCTTGGCGCAAGCTAGTGGAGATGATGCAAAGCCCCAAGATGGCTAAGGCATGGACTCTTGGCTTTGTTGCTTCTGGGCATGAGTGGATAGTTGCCAACTGTGCAGAGCCTGTGGATGTCCTCCCTGAGGATCACCAGCTGCTCAGATTGATGTTTGTCCTCAAGCTCAAGGAGGTAGATGGCGTGCAGGTGCCACATGTTAGACCAGTTGTGACTGAGTACCATGGCACTGGACAGTTAGCAGATGAGGAGCTTTACACACCAGGGATGCTGCATGATACATGGAGGATTTTGTTGTGCATTTATTGTCTTTTCTGCAGAAGGGGATACCCTATAGCTCTGTGTTGGTAGATTTCAAGAGGGCTTTTCTTAAGGGTGATCAGCAGGAAGCACAGGATACTTGGCGCACAATACCCCCTTTCTTTGTTAAGGTGCCTGCAGTGTGGAGGGCAGAGCTGAAGACGAGGTATTTGAGGATTCTCAAAGGCGTGGAAGGCCTTAGATCGAGTCCCATCATCTGGAGGAAGAGCTTGGAGAAGTACCTCAGGTCTGTCTGTGGTCTCTCAGTCTCTCCAGTTGATCCTTGTCTGTTTCAGGGTAGCTATGAGGGGCTGCCAGCGTTTGCCTCCCTGCATGGTGATGATCTGCATCTCCTGGGCCATCCCACTTGGCAAGAGTTGACTCTGGCCAGGATCCAGAAACGGTTTGAACTGGGTAAGATCCAGTACATGGTTGAGAATGAGCCCATGGTGTTTTGTGGAATGCAGGCGACCTTGGTCCATCAGCAGGGTACATGGTCCATCCAGCTGGAGGGTGGTAAGGATTATCCTCAGCAGATCATAGATGCCTTGCAGGAGCCCATCACCCAGGCCAGATGTGCAACAATACGAGGTATGTTGGCATGGCTGGCCAGCATTTGTGCTCCTGACCTGTTGGTACTGAGTCGGTTGACCGATTCCCAACTGGTTGAGGTGGGTGCTGAGAGAGTGGTAGAGGCTGTTCGCATGTCTCCCCCTCTCATGCTGGGTCCTTTGGATTTGTACAGGCCTTTTGACATGATGCTCTATGTGGACAGTTCTATGGATAGTAGGAAGGTCACAGAGGTCAGGGGCCGTGCAGCAGCATTAATATCCCTGGTGCAGGAACAGTCCTCTCTGGTCTGCTGGTACAGTCGGTTGCAGAACAGGGTAACTCCCAGCAGTGACATTGCTGAGTGCAGGGCAATCTGTGAAGGGCTTCATACTGCTCTTTACTTGAGGGAGCTATTTTACCAGCTATGTCAAGTGGCTTCCTGTCGGTTGCAGATGCACACACTGGTAAGAACTGACAGCATGGGCATGGTGCAGTTTGTGCACAGGCAGCTGGCCAGGAGCAGGGACCTTGATTATTTGTTGCTCAAGGAAATGTCTTGCTTAGCTAACATTGAACATGTGGCTGGCGTGGACAACCCTGCAGATGCTCTCACCAAGCTGGAGGAGAAGGCTGAGCTGCAATACCCTTTGCTTCGTGGGCTCATGGCCTCCAAGGGGGGAGGGCCAGAGTAGACCAAACAGCCTTGCTCTAGGTGGGAGGCATCCCAGTGGGCTGGGCAGCCACGTGGTGGCTGACAGCAGGTCCTTCAGAGTTCAGACACACTCTGCTGGACAGGGGTCAGGGTGGAGTCACTCCCCTGGCTGAGAATTTCGCCTGGCTCTGTCATGGAGCTGCAGAAGAGTCTTAAGGACTTTGTAATGGGCCTTGGGTCTTCATGGAATGGACCCTGCAAGGGCAGCCCAAGTGTTGGCTCTAACAGGTTGCTGTACATTTGTATATATTCTCTGTAACCAACCTGTTGCATGCTAATAAAATCCCTGGTTGTGTGACCATGTTGGACGTGGTTGCCAGGGGCCTCACTATGGGTTATACTCCTTTATAATAAAACATAATCTTGTTATTGTCATGTCTTGTTGTTTGTGATGCTCAGTTCCAGGAGCTGATCCAAACCTGGAGGATATGGGGTGGGGTTCGATTCCCCAGCTGACCTCAGCCTGGCATGTATGAATCCTGAGTGAGACTCAGTGAGGACATGGGCTCCCCATGTGTTGGCTAACATTTGTCAGGGCTCTCTCAGTCTTTGGAAGGATTTAAAAGATAAAGGAGGCTCCGTGGCGGGCGCCATATGAACGGGCGCCTGTGATAACTGGATGACCAGGAACTCACAATAGTACGTTCATGGACTCCTCTATCCAAACTCCTCTGACTAAGTGAAGACCTAACTTTAATCTACACCAGGTTCCCAAAGAAAGGGTTGGGATGTCATGTGGGTCAGAGGGCAACCTTTGAACCAATGAGCAGGCCTAGCTAATATTTGGAGGCACCTCAGGTTCCAAAAGAAAAGGCAGGTCTGGTCTCTGGGAGGGATCAGATGTCTGAAGGCTTGTGGGGACAGTGGCTGATAGGTTCTCAGGCTGGTCCAAGCTCCAAAACAAGAAAGGGTTGGAGTTAGCATATTGGGGCACCAATGTGCTAGATGGATGCAGGTTGAGGAGACCTTTCCAACGCCGTGTCAACCGCCTAGAACAGACAAGGGACTAGAAAGTTATCAAGTCCCGAAGTACTGCCGACCGGTGGGCGAGGGCGGTGCACACTCAGGGCATAGTGGACAGGACACGTGGCAGGCCGTGCCTGCACAGGCTTAGCCTGGACTCTCACGTGACTGGGACACAGTGTACTGAGGGCTCAACGGTACTGTGGCTAGTAGAAGCCAGTAACCAGCCAGCAGGTCTGCAAGGATGTAAGTCCTTGCAGGACTGTGGCAGGTCCTGTGCTGTCCTAGACACAGGATAGCCAGAGATTCCTGTATGCTGCCTGCAACAAGGATGCAGGGCAGCGATACGAGGCTCTGGCAATGTAGCGTTGCCCAGCGTTGCTCATGACCGAGGAACAAGGATGGAACGAGGTTGCATATAGCTCGGGGCTCAACGAGGCAACGAGCGTCTTCACACACGAACCTTGGTCGTCACGACGAGTGGCGAGCCTATCGAGGGTCGTAGGCCTGGTGTGAGGATAAAGGTTGCTAGCCAGCAGCCTAGGGTCATTCCAGCCGGCAAGGACCAGGAGCTCACAAGCTCTGCTGACGAGTTGCTGCGCAAATATTCTTGCAATTGCAGTTGTACAAGGTTGTGTGTCGAACACGATTGTATTACAAGGAATAGATTCGTAGCTCAGATTAACTGAGGTGGGTGAGTCGGCGGATTGACGAACGACTGTCTTGTCCATCGTCCTTGCACGCCTTTATGCCAAGCAGTGCCACTAGGTCGGCACTCGGCACCAGCTGGCTGATCCACTCGTGTGGCCCAAATTCACCCGTCACTAAGTTACGGCCTGAAGTTCATTGTAGTGTGCCGAACTACGGGTCGAACATAGGGCTGATCGACCTCTAACCATGTCCGTGGTAACCATCGTTACGTTATGCCATCGGACACACATCCATCGATATATATCCCAATGTCACCAATATTACTCTAGATATCGACTGTTGGCACCCTCGTATACACATGTAGAGATGTGCCCGAAGGTATGGACTTGAAACCACCCTAGGTATCTATCTCTTTTACACGTATCTTTTTGTACCATATTTCTTTTGCCAAACCTCCTCGTGCTCGCTAGGCTCGACCCTAGTCGGCACGCTACACAGCTACTTCCAGCTACCTATGAGCAGAATTGTCGCCAGGATCCGCACCCCAGCCCAGCCTGCGCGGCCGACAGCCACATCGGCTTCCTCCCTCTGCAAGGATGACATCCGAGCAGTGCTGGAGGAGCACGTGACCTGGCCGTTGGCCGAGAAGCTGACCTCGCTGAACACGACGCTCAACACGGTGGAAGCCCGGGTCTCCAACGTGGAAACCAAGGTCGTCCACAAGCTACAACCCCAGTTCACGGCGCTACACACCGCGGCGCAGGCTTCGGAAACGCATGCTGCACTTGTCTCTCGCCTTAACCAGGTGGATGGCAAGTGTGGCGTGCTCCTGAAGAAGCTTGAGGCCATCACCGCCCACACCGAGGCCCTGGCCACACAGGTCCCCAAGATAGCGGAGCAGACGGCCACCATTGCACCCCAGCCACCCCGGCTGGATGCTGGCGACCTCCCGCCGCTCTCCTACGCGGACCTGCTGCGGTCAGCGACCGCCTCCACCACCGACGCCATCGCCACAAAGCTCCAGGAGCTGGAGGACCACCGCCAAGCCCAGCAACGGGAGGTCACCGACCGCGCTCGCCGCGAGTGCCGAGTGGTGCTACGTCGCTTCCCCCAGAAGCCAGGTGAGACGTCAACCTCTCTTGCTGACGAGCTCAAGAACCAGCTTCTTACCCTCATGGGCCTGGTAGGTGAGGTAGAACTGCGTGGGTGCCACCGCCTTCCCCACTCACGGGACAAGGCGGCTCCCCCACCAGTCCTACTCACCTTCCCCTCCCCTGAGGATAAGCAGCGGTTCCTCTCTCGTCGCAAGCGGTTGCACGACCTCACCTGGACGCTGGATGACGACCTCACCCCCGCTCAGCAACAGCAGCGACGCGACCTGTGGCCGGAATACCTCCGCCATAAGCAGGACCCCCAGAAGCCCAAGGTGTACTGGAGGGGCGGGGACCTGATGATCAACCACAAGATGTGGATGCCCCCAGCGGGCTAGAATAGCAATAGCCCTAGCTTGTAACCATTGGCGTCACTGCCGCTATGGCAGCCATGCCTAGAATGTTGCCTAGCTGTGCCAACACACCTAGTCACGTGCCGCCAACGCACGGTACACAACCAGCCATAGCCTTAGCCTAGTCCTAGTACAGCCATGCTACGCCCTGGCTATGTTCAGATTACTTGCCCACGCTCCTTGCTATGATATGCTCACATGGGTCTTATTGCACCCACAGTTTGCCGGATCGTTAGCCTGTCCTTTTAGCTAGCCGCGCCCGATTGCAGCTGTGGCATGCCTTTGGCATGAAGGAGACTGGGGGTCTCTGCCCTTTCTCCTGTAGTGCACACACAGGGATTAAAAGCACTTCGGTGCTCCGTGACTCCCCAACGGGAGCACGAGTTTAATTAATTAATTAATTAATTTTGATTGTCATTTTGTTGTGTCTAGGTTCCTCCCGAACGTTAGGAGTTTCAATTGGTCTTATTGTAGTATAGAGCTTTGACATGCATGGCTCTGTATATAGGTTTATAGCTGGGCGTTTGCTTTGGTTTGAGTGATTTCACTCTGCTGTAAGTAATTATATTTTTAATATATATGAGCGCTTGTCGGTGGCGCTGACTCGGGCCATGGCTGACATCATGCTCCGCCGTATGCGGGCTGATTTTGCGGTGCAGCAGCCGGCTATTAGGTTCCTCCCGTTAGGCGTTTCCATTGGTCTTATCGTAGTATAGAGCTTTGACATGGCTCTGTATATAGGTTTATAGCTGGGTGTTTGCTTTGGTTTGAGTGATTTCACTCTGCTGTAAGTAATTACATTTTTAATATATATGAGCTCCTTGACATGGCTCTGTATATAGGTTTATAGCTGCATGGGCGTTTGCTTTGGTTTGAGTGATTTCACTCTGCTGTAAGTAATTATATTTTTAATATATATGAGCTCCTGGCCTACGGCGACGTCGGGCACCATCGTGTGGTGCCCTAATTTGTCATGGAGGAGTTTGGGGCCATGGGGCCCCTGACCTCCGCCTTCTTCAAGGAGTGTTGCCGGCTCCGGGAGGACCGGTTGGACCTGGAGGGCCAGCGGGCCCCATGGTCGGCGCGGACCTGGACGCCATATTGGCGTCAGCGCTTGTCGGTGGCGCTGACTCGGGCCATGGCTGACATCATCAGTGCTCCGCCGTACGCGGGCTGATTTTGCGGTGCAGCATGGCTACTAGGTTCCTCCCGAACGTTCGGAGTTTCAATTGGTCTTATCGTAGTATAGAGCTTTGACATGGCTCTGTATATAGGTTTATAGCTGGGCGTTTGCTTTGGTTGGAGTGATTTCACTCTGCTGTAAGTAATTATATTGTTAATACATACGATATTCTACGCAAATGTGCAAGAACATGGGCATGCAAATATCCGTATGCATTAACTCTCTTATTAAAATGTACCGAGTCCGTTTTCGTGGTACCCGCTGAAGTCCTACCACGCTAACGGACTGAGTTTGTGGCACAACCCGGCACCACGAAAATAGTAATTTAACCGTCAAACCTGGCCATCCTAGTGGGAATGAAAGATCTAGACGTCAGCTTTCCGAAGAGCACTTTGGACCGTACTTTGAACACCTGGCAAGGGAGATACTATACAAGTAAGTTCTCACACCTCACACACTCGTTTTCTGCTTGTTGCAAGGGGCTTCCATATCCACCTCATTTTCTTTTTATTTTTTACTTAACTTTTTCTTCTTGTTATTATTATAGATACCTATTCAACCTTTTCTTATCCTCATATATAAATTATTGGTTTTGTCCTACTACTAGTAGTAGTAATAGTAGTAGTAGTAGTAGAAGTAGTAGTAGTAGTAGTAGTAGCAG
This sequence comes from Mesostigma viride, assembly GCA_009746045.1. Taxonomy (NCBI): domain Eukaryota; kingdom Viridiplantae; phylum Streptophyta; class Mesostigmatophyceae; order Mesostigmatales; family Mesostigmataceae; genus Mesostigma; species Mesostigma viride. The sequence goes on along the minus strand of RPFO01000079.1, from coordinate 5,926,608 downwards.
CAGCAGCAGCAGCGGCAGCAGCAGCAGCAGCAGCAGCGGCAGCAGCAGCAGCAGCAGCAGCAGCAGCAGCAGCAGCAGCAGCAGCAGCAGCAGCAGCAGCAGCAGCAGCAGCAGCAGCAGCAGCAGCAGCAGCAGCAGCAGCAGCAGCAGCAGCAGCAGCGGCAGCGGCAGCAGCAGCAGCGGCAGCGGCAGCAGCAGCAGCAGCAGCAGCAGCAGCAGCAGCAGCAGCAGCGGCAGCGGCAGCGGCAGCAGCAGCAGCAGCAGCAGCAGCAGCAGCAGCAGCAGCAGCAGCAGCAGCAGCAGCAGCAGCAGCAGCAGCAGCAGCAGCAGCAGCAGCAGCAGCAGCAGCAGCAGCAGCAGCGGCAGCAGCAGCAGCAGCAGCAGCAGCAGCAGCAGCAGCAGCAGCAGCAGCAGCAGCAGCAGCAGCAGTTAACGCCAAGCGCATTGGTGTGATCCTGATTCGGCATATCTCTGCGATTCCAGCGGCACCGGAACGAGTTCATTCCGACGAGTATCAAGAAAGTTATGGCGTTCCGACTTCCCGGTCGCGCGCGAGCGCGAGCCGGCTGTTCTTCTAAGTCGGACGTGAATATTTGCCGACGACATATGGGGTCGACAGTAATTCCTGGGCTGACAGGAATTAGGTGCTGTACCTACGACGGTATTGGATTAATACGTCGTACGCAGGAAATAGGAACCTTAACCTGTGGTCTGTTGGTACCGCAGGCTTAGTCCTGGACTTCTAGGTGCAGATGCAATAATCACTGTGGTGACTGTACTCTGTGGTCACTGTGACTGTATGGCAGACCTACTGTATAGGAACTGGGCGCTGTACAGGTAGTGAATACTGTACCGGGGTGTTATTACTGAGCAGGCCTCCTAGGCTGCTCAGGACTAGCAAGCACAGTGCACAAGTATATAAACAATAGGCCAGTGCCAAATGGGCATCTCTTGCGAGCCCGCCTCACGTGTTGTGCCTTGACTTGGCAAGCGCGTGTACAAGCCTCAAGTGTGTGAGCGCTGTAAACATTATCCGATTTAACAAAGCTCCGTTTCCAACCATATTCACACATTGCTGCATTGCAACCATATCCTTCACATTGCGTGTGCGAAGAACGTTAACTCAAATTACAACCAGTCTCAGCGGAACGGCCAGGAGGGTCGTTGCCGGTTGCGGTGTGCAGCGTTGACGACGCGAGGAGCTCGTCCGGTGGTGAATGGTGCAGGAGGAACAACGGCAGCAGGATTTCCGGTTTCGGCAGTCTGCTGGGGGTTCGATTTCTCCTGAATTACGCCGTGTCGTTCGGGATCTATCTTTATTGCTTGCAGATCGTCCGCCTGTAAATCGCAGCTTCGTGCAATTCGTCGACGACCAGGTCGAAGATTGGGAGCGAATTCTGCGACACGTACAAACCATCGTCATTCCGGAGCACCGGAGCATCGACGACCTTGAGCAGGAGCTTCACGGGTTGGTCGGCATCCAGACGGTGATTACTGCAGTAGCAGAGCGAGTGCGGACGGAGTTGGCGCAAGGCGAGGCGAGGTTGCGGAGGCAGCTGGCGCAGGGCGACACGAGTTTGTGCCGACAGTAGCGGGCGCGGGAGTACCACGTGCTTTCGCAGGCGGCATCGGCGACGAGGGTGTTGCAGCGGGGCCAGTTAGGCGTGAACGACGCGGAGCGGAGCATCACAGGCGGCTTGCAGAGGTCGGGGCGACAGCGGAAGCCATCACCGGAGGACAGCGCGCGACAAGAGTCGGCAGGTTTCCGGAGCGAGTAAGAGTTCCTTTTCAGGAACTGCCCCCGCCCCTTCGCGTTCGTGTGACGCGTTGGGAGGAGTTTGCACCTCTTGGGTACGATAGTGACCTTGAGGTAGGAGCAGGGGGTGTCGCTGGGCTAGGCGACGAGACACTTGGCGACCACGAGGTGCCAACGTACAATCCGCGAGGGCCAACGACGGGTTGTCACCTGTCTACTTTACCAACGGTGACGATTCAGTCATCGCGGGCCGACAGCGGGTCGACGACGGCGCAGCAGGTAGCAGGGTACCAGAGCTGATTGTGGTGAGCGACAGCGACGACGACAGCGACAAGGAGAACCAGGACGCGCCTGGGGCCAGCCGTGGTGGTCTTGCCTGAGTGGTAACACTTGGCACTTTCCTTTCTTGTTCAGTAGCTTATATTGCTTTAATTGCTGCTTGGCCACTTGGCTGGCTGTAGCAGATCTGAACAGAGGCCATCATGGAGGATGGAGCTATCAACCAACAAGCGGGCTTTATGGGCTTCGCGCGGCGCGGCGCTGGGCTGGATGGACGAGATGGACGCGATGGACGCGGTGGACGCGATGGACGCGGGGACGGCCAGGCGCTGGGAGACCAGGCTGAGGTGCCAGATAATCAGAGCCAAGGATCGCAGGGCGGGCAGCACGCGCCAGCCGCAGATCAAGCGGCGCCTAAGCGACCAACCGTTGCTGAGGGGTACGCGGTGCTAGGCCAGTTTCAGTCCATCAAGGACAATTGGCAGCCCCGGGATGCTGAGAGGATGTTAGAGGACATGAACTTGTACACGGAGATATACAACGGTGACAAGCTTCGCATCCTGGCGTCTAGTGCCTACATACGGCAGTCGGCGAGGCGGCTGTTCAAGTTTGTTCGGGAGCGACACGCGGCGGGGGACACCTGGGCGGCGTTTATGACGCGACTCAGGTGTTCCTGAGTGACAAGAGGACCATAGATGGGTCCCACCTGAAGCAAGAATACCTGGACTACAAGCCCATCAAGGGGCAACTAGTGGTCCACGCCTTTGAAGACTTCGTCAAGCTGAGGGAGGACGCCATGGCCAAGGGCTTCTTCGTCGCAGATCGGATGGCCATGGGCGACTTTCTCAAGTCGCTGCAGCTGGATCCGGTCACCATGGATAATGTGACCATCCACATGCGACAGGTCCATGGCTGGGCAGCCATGACGGACCAGTTGTATGAGTGTTTCAGCGGCAAGTACGTGGGGGTAAGCGCCCTCGTCAGAATGATGAGGAGGCCACTGAACCCACGGTTAAGTCCATGAGGGGATCGGGCCACGGGGGCCCAGCGCCCTCGAGAGGGCCTGAGACCTCTTCAAGGGGTCGAGGAAGGTCCAGGAGGGGGCGTGACAGAAGGGCTGGACGGGGGACCCCGCCGAAGTCGGGACATCCACAGTCCCAGTTTGACTTCAAGAGGGTGGGTGGTCCTCCCAAGGCTGGGCCCAGCAGTGGGACCTCACGGGACATCAGTCAGGTGGAATGTTATTTCTGCCAGGGGAAGGGTCACTTCAGGAATGAGTGTCCCTCGTACCTGAGGCAGGAAGGTCAGAGCAAGCCAGCTCAGGGTGGCAGCAAGGACAAGGCTGGTCCATCCCAGGACAAGGGCAAGGGCAAGGCTGCTGATCATTGACTTGAGCCTGCACACATCCCTGAACCCTGGAGGGTGCCCCCAGGGGTGTGTAATGAAGCTGCTAGTGACAGCAGTGAGGGGCAGCCCCATGCTCTAGTGAAAGAGCCTATTGGACACGATGGGGCAAGCTTGGTTACCACAGAGAGTATGCCAGCTGTAGCTGCAGTGGTTACTCGCCAACGTGCCCGCCATGGCGGTGCTGAGCCTGAGGTAGGACCTGGTGATGTGGACCCAGGTGGATCTCAGAAGCATTCTGACCGTGCAGGACTGGCACAGGATGGTCAGGATGAGGATAGGGCTGGAGACAGTCTGACAGGCACGACCCTGGTGCCTCCTGTACATAAGGGATCTGTACATACCTTGAGTGCTAATAATGACAATAAAAGGTTTTCTCTCTTGTATGACATTGCCTCAAGGTTGCATACCATGTTTGGCCATGCAGCTCAGTCTTTGCAAGTTGCTAGACGGCTGGGAGGAAGTGAGTTGTACTCCATCTGCCAACAGGTTGCTCAAGCTTGCAAGTGCAGGCTAGTTGCTAGAAAGCCCAAGCAGTCTCATGCCAGGACTCCTATTTTGCAGCCAGGCCATGTGCAGGTAGATATTCAGAGAATCAGGGGTTTGAAGCTGCTGGTGGCAGTGGACAGATATACCAAGTACAAGACCCTAGAGATCCTGCCTGACATGGAGAAGCCTACATTGATTGCTGCTCTGAAGTTGACAAGGAGCAGGTACCCTGGGTTGGAGTTGTTGCAGTGTGACATTCAGTTTGAGTGCTGTGAGAACCTGCCAGAGTTTCCAGAGTTGCTGATTACACCCAGGGAGAGCCACGGCCAGCAAGGGGTGGTGGAGAGAGCCATCCAAGAGATCAAGACTGTGCTGCTGGTGGAGAGGATTCCAAGGACGTCATCTGCCATTGTGACATCTGCATGGCTACGTTCTGTGGAGGACAGGCTGAACCTGAGGACTCCCATGTTCTTTGGTGACATTGCCATCAATCCTCTTATGCTGCATACCAGGATGCTGCCAGCTGATGCTGAGCAGGCATGGAAGGAGAAGCTAGAGGCCAAGTTCCTCAAGCTGAGGCAGAAAGACAAGGGCTGGAGTGTCCTAGAACCTAACGTTGGACAACAGGTTGTTGTGTGGAAGGAACCAAGCTTTCCAGGGAAACGTGGCAGCTGGCATGATGGGGTGGTGACCCGAGTAGAAGCCGCTGGCCATAAGTGCTGGGTGGCCATTGATGGCTCCCAAGCAGTGCACCGTCTGTCCTGGTCAAAGATCCGTCCCCGGGGAGGTAATCAAGGAGACCTCTTCCAGGTGCCCGCTGGTGTACAAGGCGGGGGTGACGTGGAGCTTCCTGATCAGGGTGCTACAGCTGTATCGAGCCCTCAGGGTGACCCTGGCCCGGCCCCTGGGGTACCTTCACATACGGTGGTTGGGCAAGCAGGCGGACAGGCTGCACCTCCGGAACGGCCCGACACCAGGCCTAGGGGTGTGCGTCTATCAGATATTGTACAGGCTTTGCAAAGAGCCAAGAAGGAGCCTAAGGTGTCCAAGCTTGTCCAGTTGGATGAACCTGAGGTAGCTGCCATGGAGATAGATACCAATGCACAGGTTTCTGTCATGGGACCTCAGCATACAGGAGAACTGCTGGTCGGAGAACCAAGTTGCCCCTGGGTGTCTGATTTCAGTGGTAGGACGCATCTAAGGGTGTTGGGAGAGGTTACTGCCCCTGTCATGGGTGTGGATGTGACCTTCCTTGTCCTAGAGGACTATGATGGCCCTGTGATTTTGGGTCAGAATTTTCTGGGCAATCCTGGGATTTCTATCAGAGCTACAGCTCTGAGAAGAGATGGCTGGGGGATGATTCCCCTAGAAAATTTCAGGACAACATTTCCAGTCAGGTGCAGGGCCAAGCCGGTCAAGGGTGTAAAATGGGATGAAGGGGAGGTGCCCCCAGCGGCCAGTTTGGTGATTCCAGCTGTGTTGCACCCCAGCAGTATTGGCATAACTCACAGGAGCCTTGCTGCACACTCTCCTTTGACATATGACCAGCTGGTCCAAGAGATGAGCTCGCCTACTTTGTTTGAGGCTTGGAAGCTCGCCTTCTCCAAGGCATTGGAGGAGTGGTTGCAGTTTGAGTGTGCTGCACCAACAGACAGACGTCCCCCAGCATCAAGGAAGCTTGCTTTGAGATTTGTGCTGAAGAGGAAGGTTGTGGATGAGGTATCAGTGCCCCATGTCAGGCCTGTCCTGAATGAGTATCACGGCACGGGGAGTCTGCCAGGAGAGGAGCTATACACGCCAGGGATGCTACACGACACATGGAGAATTTTGCTATGTCTCTACGTGGGGTTGCTGAACAGGGGAGCAGCTATGTCATCAGTGCTGCTGGACTTCAAGAGGGCATTTTTAAAATCTGATCCAGAAGTGGCCAGGAGGGTGTGGAAGCAGGATGAGCCTTACTGTGTTGAGGTGCCTGCCATCTGGAAGCTGGAGCTGCATCAACAATTCCTGGTTATTCTGAAGGGCCTGGAAGGACTCAGGTCGAGCCCAATCATCTGGAGACTCACGCTGCAGGAAGCTCTGATCAGTGAGTGTGGCTTGAGAGTGTCTTCAGTTGATCCCTGTTTGCTGCTGGCCCAATGGGAGGGTCTGCCAGTGTATGCTAGTTTGCATGGAGATGATCTGCATTTGCTAGCCCCCACGACCTGGCTGAAGAAGTTTATTCCTGTCATCAGTGGCAAGTTTTCACTGGGCAAGGAGCTGTGGCAGGAGCCCAACAAGCCTGTAGTGTTCTGTGGAATGCAGGCTACCCTGTTCAGGAGGGACGGGGAGTGGAGTATCAGGCTTCAGGCTGGAGGAGATTATAAACAGACCATTGTGAAGGCCTTGCCAGAGAAGATCACCCAGGCTGCAGGACCTGAGTTGAGAGGCATGTGGGCCTGGTTTGCCAGCATCTGTGGTCCGTCTTTGATGGTCCATAGCAGAATGCCTGATGAGGTGCTTGAGGATGAGAAGCCTCGAGTCATAGCCCGGTTGGTGGAGAGTACCCCTGATCTGATTTTGTCTGGGATTGACTTTGCCCAGCCTATCACCTTGGAGATCTTTGTTGACAGTTCCATGGATGCTCGCCAGGTTACCAAGGTCAGGGGGAGATCTGCTGCTCTGTTTGCTTTTTATCAGAGCAGGGCAAGTTTGTTCAGCTGGTACAGCAGACTGCAGAAGAGGGTCTGTATCAGTTCAGATGTGGCAGAATGCAGGGCCATATGCGAGGGGATCCAGTCCAGCCTGTACATAAAGGAGTTAATGCTGGAGCTGGCTTCAGTTACCCCTTGGACCTTGCAGATGGAGACGTTGTTGCTAACAGACAGCATGGGTATGGTCCAGTTTGTTCACAAGCAGCTGGCCAGGAGCCGGGACCTGGATTATTTGTTGCTGAAGGAGTTGGCCAGTTTGGTTGACTTGAAGCATATCCCTGGCGAGGAGAACCCTGCTGATGCATTGACAAAGCTGCCACACAAGGCCCCAGCCCAGTACAATGTACTGAGGAAGCTCATGAATGCTGACTGTCAAGTCGGTCTATCTGTCTAAAAGCTGAGAGCTGGGTGCTTAAGTCTCTGGATATCAGGCTGGGAGCTTGATTGTACATAATCCTGAGCACACCTTGAGGGGTGAGACATGTCTCTGGTGTGGGAATGTCTGACATTGTCTCTGATGGAGAGATGTCTATCTGGGGTTTTCATCTCAGTCTGAGGTTTCCCCAGATCTGTGGTTTGTGGGCGGGGTTCGATTCCCTGGTGCCGTCTTAAGGCGGAGTTTCACGGACTGGCTGACCCATCCACCATGCTGGTGAGGTGGCGACAGGTCCCCTGATTTTCCACGGTTGGAACGAGTATGGGAGCTTGTGTTTTGCATGTGCTTCGCGTAGATGTTGTGTCTGGTTCGATAAGGGGCAGCAGACCGGCGCCGACTCCCGTCTGGGGGTCAGCAATGTTTTCTGATGAGCTGTTGTGGGTGATCTGTGGGGTTTCGCCTAAGGTCCTGAAGGTTGTACATACTTCTCAAGTTCTTAGCTGAACACCTATGGGCTGCCACAGTTGGCCAACCTCTTGTACATGGGTAACACAACGAGCCTCCCGTGAAGGGATAGGGACTCATTGTAATTTGTTTGTGCTCCTGAGCCAGTATGGGTGCTATGTACATATAATAAGGAATCCAAGCTGACTGTCATGCCCAGTGGGTTGTGACTTGTAGTCGGGGAGGATGTCCAGGAATCCAAGCTGACTGTCATGCCCAGTGGGTTGTGACTTGTAGTCGGGGAGGATGTCCAGTACCCATTGTGTGTGTTTGTATGTAGACTTGTGTGAGCTGCTACAGCTCAAGAAAAGAAAGGATTGGAGTTAACGCCAAGCGCATTGGCGTGATCCTGATTCGGCATATCTCTGCGATTCC